>JAZGTJ010005713.1:0-26754 GCA_036877575.1 Botia almorhae
TTGCACTTCTGCTATTTGCACTTCTGATTAGATGCTAAACTGCATTTCGTTACCCTGTATTCATACATGTGTAATGACAATAAAGTTGAATCTAATCTAATATATATATAAACAACCATTAAACAAACGGGAGAGACTCCACAAAACCAGGACAGGGAACACTTGACAAACAAACCTGACGAGAACCAACAGGATGACCAATAAACGGGAACAATGATACCAACAGGATGACCAACAAACGGGAAGGATGACCAACAAACGGGAACAATGACGAACAGGTGTGCAACATCAACCTAAACAAGGAAGCAAGGAAACAAGGAGGCGGGGCAATGACGCAAGACCGGAGAGCACATGGCAGATGTAAACACAACAGAGCCATGTGCTTCCACATAGAACGCACACCCAGAGCACGAGTCTAGACTCCGACTCTAAACGAGAACCGAACCATGACAAGATGAGTCGGAATCTAAACCTCGCGCTCTGACATATAACACTGACTGTGTCAGGATGCGATCTCTCAGACTAGACAGGAAGCCAGGACCCTGACACAACCCCCCTCTTAAGGGACGCACACCAGGCATCCCCTAGACAAACCCCAGACAAACAAGACAAGGCCAGGGGGCAAACAGGATGAGACAGGCAAACAGGACAAGGCAGGCAAACTAAAAACCACTAGGGCGTGCAGACAACATGAGACAAGACAGGAACAAAACATGAAACAGGACGGGCAGAACATTAAACAAGACAGGCATGACATTCAACAGGACAGGCATAAAAGACAACAAACAGGCAATAACACGGGCAAAACAACTGAAAGTACTTTAACTGGGTTACACAATACAGGCAAACATGAAGAAACAGTCGGGCAGAAAGGGATAAGGAAGGGCTGGGAGTCCACGTTGGCATGGTCGGCTACGGCCTAGGCCGACCACCAGGAGGAACACTGGGTACATGACGCAGTGTACCAACACTCCCAGATCTTGAGACGAGCGTAGGGAGGCCCGGCCCGCCGGCCAGAGGGAAGCCTGAAGCGAACCCTGGAGCAGACCCTGGAGTTTGGCGGGCCTGGAGCCCGGAGCAGAACCCTGGAGGGGACCCTGGAGTTTGGCAGGAACAGGGACTTTACTGGCAGATGGCGCCGCCGTGACATGAACTTGACTGGCCGCCGCTGGGACAGGAACTTGATTGGCGGGCTGTGCCACCGGGACAGACACTTGACTGGCGGACGTCGCCGCTGAGATAGACATTTGATTGGCGGATGCCGCCACCGGGACAGGAACTGGAGAGGTGGAAGGAGCAGCTGGGGGGCATACTGGGCACTGGAGGCTGAACGGGCATCGAAAGGACAGGATGGACTCATGAGAGGCGGGTGCCACCCGACCGGACTCTGGAGAGATGGGCGCCGATTGGATTAGCTCCTCCCTCTCCAGAAGAGAAGGATGGTCAAGGCCTGCCAGGAAGTAGCATTTGACCAGGAGTTCCGACACGGGTACGTCGACCTGGCCAACCTCTTCGGCATAATCCAAGAGGGACAGGCCTGCTTGGGGAGGAACGGGCAGCTTGTCGGTGCGCGACCTGGCGGCAAAATTACGCCACCACTCCAGGGAAGGAGCCATGACATCTACAAGTAGGGATGTAACGATATTACAAACCGAACCGAAATATCGCGATACACCAACCACGATACGTATCGCGGTACTCTCGTGGCGTACCGCGGTACTCTCACGCCCCCTGCTGCCCATTGTTGAGGTTGACGTCACTTGCCTCTAACTAATTTAACCAATTTGAACACATCTTTATTTTATCACATTTGATTAAATTGTATTAGTAATGATGAGCTTTTGTTCTAAATTTTGTTTTAAATATTATATTCTAAAGTTAGTATTTTCCAATTGCATGTCATGTCATGTGACTTGAGTGAGCGATCACACTCGGTTACTACACTGCAGTTATTTATTTAATTTTAGTTTACTTAGTTAAGATGGCTGCACTAAAGAGAATTGTTTTTTTCTGACTAGTCTATATTGGAGGTATTTATTTAATTTTTGTGTTTACTCAGGTATCCTGACTGTACTAAAAATGTGATGGCAAAGTTAATAAAGAAAAAGTTTAGTTGTTCTTGTTATTAAGTGAATCTATTGTTCCTTAGCATTGCTGTTAAGATGACATCAACCCTAACCCCACAACAAACAGAAACCGAACCGAACCGTGGCTCCAAAACCGTGAACCGAACCGAATCGTGCCTTTGGTGTATCGTTACACCCCTACTGGACGCTGGGGATGGAGCGTTTGAAGCTTGTTCTTAAAACAGTTGCTTAAAATGTAAACTTGTCATATAGATGTTAAGTTTCAAACGTGGATCATCGTTGACATCTGGGGAATTACCTTGTGTCATAACCAAGAAACCTAACTCCTAGACTTGAGAGAGTGACAGCAAGTAACAGCAGGAATTTTGAGAGGTGGCGACACTAAAGGATGGAAAAGGAATGGCTTTTTTTTCCTGTTAAGGCAGTTCAGCGGCTCAATAGGTATTCCAAGGTTGTGTTTTGTGGCTGTCTGACATTAGATCACAGCCTAATACACATTTAATGTCTTTTATTCTAAAGCATATAGACGCCAACAGCCTGCTCTGTAGAAACTGTTTCTAAAGTTGGTGCTCAGCCTGCAGCTGCTGCTTGTATTGTTGAACATTTGTAGTGTGGTCTTCAGTTGTCTTTGTTTTTTTAGACTGCTGAGGTGGCACTGGCCAACCTGAAGAGTAAATATGAGAATGAAAAGGCCGTGGTGACTGAAACCATGATGAAGCTTCGCAACGAGCTGAAAGCCCTGAAGGAGGATGCAGCCACCTTCTCATCACTCAGGGCCATGTTTGCCACTCGGTATGAGTCTCATACACACGCACTGCACAAACATCAGTAATAATAATAAGGGTGTTAATACTACACAAATGTTAATATTGTAAACAATTCAGCACCACTATCTGGTTGACACTCTGACACAGTAGTGGTTATATTGCACCTGGTTAACATTTTACCTTAAGAGCCACTGTGGTTGCAAACACTCCAAATCTCTAAAACACACACAAGCATCTTTGCTATGAGGTATTTAACGTTGCACATTAACAAGGTTTGTGAAAAGGTTTGTTTTCCACTTTTAGTTTTTGTCCATACCAGCTGCGACTGCAATACGCGACGAGCTACAATAGATTCTATTACATTTTTTTTTATGTTGCATCTGACGTGAACAAAAATATTGCCATCTTTAGATTTTCTTTACATGTGGGAGTGGAACACTGTATTGTGTTTCCTTGACACATGCCTTTTAAGATTCAAAGATAAACCTTTTGTTGTTGTAATAACCTCTACCCACTCACATTCACTGTTAGTCAGTTGTCATGCAATATATATTTGTATTTTTGTTCACCTTCCTTGTTGTAGCATTTATAAAATTCATCTTTCTGTCTTTGTGTAACTGTGTTTATCCCTTGAATGTGTAGCATTATGTGTTCGTGATTGTGGTAGTGGAGTGCTCTCAGAGCAAAGAAATCCCAGATGCTCAGACTTTCAAAAAAATGTTTTATTCCAGTATATAAATACGGCTGATGTCAAGAATTTTTTAATAAACAGCTATCATATGACTTAATTAGCACAAATAACATACAGACTTCGTTGACATTTTGGCCCTTTTTTAATCTTGAACAGTGAAGGATGTGAGGGTAAAAGACAGTATAATTTTTGGCTAAACTTCCCATTGAATAATTGACCAGGAAAAGTTGTCTAAGTTTCCTACTCTGATTCTGAGGAAAAATAGCAAGAACAAATGTCTCAAACATATTCTGTAAACTCATTGCTGGTAACTTGATAGAGTTAATATGAAGACAGAATCTAACAATAAAAAAAACACCTAAAGGTTCTTTTTAAAAGCATTTCGAATTAAACATGCCCACCCAACAGTTTTTACAGTATTAAGTAAGTTTATACATTTACGTTTTTATACATCATGTGCGAGACTAGTCAACTAAACAGTACAGCTGTTACTGGTCAACACAGAAAATATGCACAATATCGTTCTATACTGTAATTTTACGTCAGTGTAAAATGTTTAAATGTATGTTACATTTAGAACCTTTTTTTTAAATAACACATTTAAATAAAGACAAGCAAGGTGTGGGAATATTTTGATTTGAAAGAAAATGGAGTCACATGTGAATGTATATAGCATATGTAAAGTTTTAAGTAAAAGTCGACTTTGTTATTCCTTGATTAATTTTGTTAGCGAAATACAGCTCATCTGTAATTTTTGATGTTTAATAATAGGATACGATTATACTAATTGGTCCTGCATTGATCCAATTTATTTCATAATGCACTGCATATTTATGACCTGTTTTTAGCTTCATTATTTATGGGATTTGACTGTTTGATCAATCTGAAAAACAATTAATGAATCAAATATATACATACATTTTTGACAGTCTTCTGGGTGTTTCTTAACTTCAGACTAGTCAACTAGTTGGTTACAAAACGTCTGTTTAAACGACTGTCACATTAGTTGTAGTGTACATCCCCAATCATGATTTGTTTTATTCTATAAACTATTGACAAAATTTCTCCCAAATTCCAGATAAACACATGTAGAGCATTTATTTGTAGAAAATGAACTTTGGTCAAAACAACATGCAAAAATTTTTTCAGACCTTAAATAATACAAAGATAAAGTTTTTTTCATAATAATTTTTAAACAACAGTACTAATCTTTTAACTTGAAACCCCTGTTTTTTACTCGCAGCTTTTATGCCTCTTGGCATGCTCTCCACATTGCTCTTTCACATTGCTGTTGGGTGACTATGCCACTCCTGGCGCAAAAATTCAAACAGCTCTGCTTTGTCTGATGGCCTGTGACCATCCTTTTTTCTCTTCAACACATTCTAGAGGGTTTCAATGATGTTCAGATATGGAGATTGGGCTGGCTATGACAAGGTCTTGATCTGGTAAGCTTCCATCCTAACCTTGATTGCCCTGGCTGCGTGGCATGAAGCATTGTTTTGCTAGAAAAAACAATCCATAGAGATATGAAACATTATTAGAACAGAAGCAAGTTTTCTTCCAGGATAACCTTGTATGTGGCTTGATTCATGTGCCCTTGACAAATTTGCCCAATTCCAGCCATGCTGAAACACCCCTGTATCGTCACAGATCCTCCACCAGATTTCACAGTGGGTGCGAGACACTGTGGCTTGTAGGCCTCTCCAGGTCTGTCTAACCATTAGCTGACCAGGTGTTCGGCAAAGCTAAAAATTGGACTCATCAGAAAGAATGGCCTTACTCCAGTCCACTACGGTCCAATCCTTATGGTCTTTTGCAAACCTCAGCTTGGCTCTTCTTTGCTTCTAATTGGTGAGGCTTTTTTCTAGCTTTGCACAACTTTAGCCCTACCTACGGCTCCTTCCTGTAGCTCAGTGGTTAGAGCATGGCATTAACAACGCCAAGGTCATGGGTTCGATCCCAGGGATTGCACATACTCAGAAACAATGTACAGTATAATGCAATGTAAGTCACTTTGGATAAAAACTTCTGCCAAATGCATAAATGTAAATGTACCTCTAGGAGCCTGCTTTGAACCATCATCATTGTGCATTTCACCCCAGCTGCTATTTGCCATTCATTTTGTAGGTCACTTTGTGGTCATCTTGGTCAATGGAGAGTTGTTTTTGCCTTCTATCGGTCTGTAGTTTTGTTGTCCCCAACGTCTGCAGCTTGACCTTGTTCTTATGAGCCACTGTCTTTGAAATTTTAAGGATGGCAGCATCCTGATGCCCACTGTAGCCCTCTGTTCCCTTTCAGTCAGTCATGTTCGAACGAACTGACGGTTAGGGTTTCGCTTGAGAGCCCTTTTCCGTGGGCAAAGGAGTTGCGGGCCGGGTCACGCCTACCCAGAAGCGGCTATATAAAGTTGGCCGCAGCCCACTTTAATTCAGGTTTGTGCTGAGGAGCGGATATGTGTCCTGGTCAATCAGCCATAAATCAGGCTTGCGGCAAGGGAATGTAACATCTCCATTCCCTCCTTCAGGTAACGAGGGTTACATACATAACCAAGACGTTCCCTTAGTC
Source organism: Botia almorhae (assembly GCA_036877575.1). Classification (NCBI taxonomy): domain Eukaryota; kingdom Metazoa; phylum Chordata; class Actinopteri; order Cypriniformes; family Botiidae; genus Botia; species Botia almorhae. The sequence continues at coordinate 6,111 of JAZGTJ010005713.1, forward strand.
ATGTTCTACATTTTGTTTCGGCGCTAAGTGTGCGATATGCCCATTCATCCGACTATCACCTTTGGAGGTTTCCAGCGTCCACTGTGGGTGACGGCGCAATCAGCGGATCTCGCTCGCTTTCGGTGACTGTTTCTCCTATTCCGGCACAACTGGATGCCCGGAATAGGATCCTCGGGAGTAAAAGATGCGTTGCTTTCTCACTCCCGAACTTGTCCTTCGCCACGGCGATGAGGCTGCATTTGCAAAATGCATTGACTCCTCACGCGCCTCCCGCCTCCCTGTCAGGGCTAGTAGCTCAGCCTCCTCTTTGGCTCAAGCCGGGCACTTCTTCGGGAACATCTCTCGACCCCTGGTGCTGTTTGCACGGAGTCTGGGGGCCTGGCTAGCACTCCTCACTCCCCAGAGGACGATCAGACTCTGCTACATGATTCTGTTTGTCAGGCACCCGCCCAGGTTCAGAGGCATCCTCTCTGCTTCAGCAGTGGACAGGGACGCTTCGGTCCTGTGAGTGGAGATTGCGGTCCTCTTGGCGAAGGACGCAATTAAAGCCTGTCCCTCCAGCCGTGATGAACAGCCGAGTCTAAATGTTTTACAGCCCGTACTTCATCGTGCCCAAAAAAGAGGTGGGCTGCAGCCAATCTTGGACCTGCGTGTGTTGAATCGGTCCCTGCACAAGCTACCCTTCAAGATGCTCACGCAAAAACGCATTCTTTCATGCGTTCGCCCTAATTGTTGGTTTGCAGCGATTGACCTGAAGGATGCGTACTTCCCTGTCTCGATTCTGCCTCGACACAGGCCATCTCTTTGGTTTGCATTCGAGAGTCGGGCGTACCAGTACAAGGTCCTCCCCTTTGGGCTTTCCTGGTCCCCCCGCATCTTTACCAAGGTTGTGGAGACTGCCCCCTGCCCCATTACAGGAAGCGGCCGCTTGCGTTCTCAACTATCTCAATGACTGGCTCATTCTGGCCCACTCTTGGGAACAGTTGTGCGAACACAGGCACCTGGTGCTCTGGCACCCTCAGCCACCTGGGGCTTCAGGTCAACTGGGAAAAGAGCAAACCTTCCCCAACACAGAGCATGTCTTTTCTCAGTATGGAGCTGGATTCGGTCACTATAGTGGTGCGCCTCTCCAACGAGCACGCATGGTCACTGCTGCGATGCCTGAACATGTTTAGAGCCAAGACAGTGGTCCCACTGAAACACTTTCAGAGGCTCCTGGGGTGTATGGCATCCATGGTCACACCGCTTGGCCTGATGCATATGTGACCACAACTGCACTGTACACGACTGAGTACCGGGATGGGCATCGCGCCGCGGCACACGCTGTGTGGTTGTCAAACTTTCAGCCCTTGGTCAGACATTGCCTTTCTACAGGTCGGGGCACCGTGCAGGCGGCTTCGGCCTCCTGGACAGGACCTCGGTGCCTGTGGCACATCAATTGCCTTGAGTTGTTGGCAGTGCTTTTGGCCCTGCAGCAACGAATGAAACAGGCACGTGTTAGTTCATACGGGCAACACAGTGACAGTGGCGTGCATTAACCAACAAGGTGGTCTACGCTCGTGTCGCATATCTCAACTCACCCGCCATCTACTCCTTTTAGAGTCAGCGGTGAATGGTCATTTCACACCACATACATTCCGGGCGAGCTCAATTGTGCGTCCGACTCTCACGGCAGCTGTAAAGCCCAGGAGAGTGGAGACTCGATCCCCAGGTGATCTGCGTCCAGCTGATCTGAGGTCGATTCTGGGAGGCGCAGGTGGACCTGTTTGCCTCTTGTGAGTCCTCTCTCTGCCCGCTGTTCTGAGGCCCCCCTCGCATTGGCACACAGCTGGCCCCGGGGACGACGCAAATACGCGTTTCCCCCAGTGAGCCTTCTTGCACAAACCCTGTGCAAGGTCAGGAAGGATGAGGAGCAGGTCCCTCCCTGGCAGATTCTCCTGGGGAAGGACCTTCTTTCTCAGGGACGGGGCACTATCTTGCCCCCTTGCCCGGTTTTTGGAACCTCTATGTATGGTTCTTGGATGGGACGTGGAGGCCCCGAGTGATTTTCTTCGGCTTGCAGTGTTTTTCCACAGGGACCCCATACATCAGTTCGTTGACGTAATGTTGAACATGACTAAGGGGATGTCTTGATTACGTATGTAACCCTCATTCCCTGAAGGAGGAAACGGAGATGTTACGTTCCCTTGCCGCAAGCCTGATTCACCACTGATTGACCGTGACCCATAACTCCTTTGTCCAATGCTCATTGGCTGTTTCCTCTCGGGCCAATGTTCATTGGTGTGTTTTTTCAATACAAAGGTGATAGGGCTCTCAAGCGAGACCACATACGTTTTTTCGTTGACCTAGCATCTCCGTTCCCTCCTTCAGGGAACAAGGGTTACATAAGTAACCAAGACGTTAGTAAAGCCACAATTAAACCCTTCTTTTCCTCACTCAAAACCATTCTTTTCAAGTACTTTAAAAACCAATTAAATTTGTGGAGTACACGACTTCTCCCACCTGAGCTGTGGATTTCTGCAGCTCCTCCAGAGTGAACATGGGCCTCTTGGCTGCTTTCTGACCAGTACTCTCTTTGCTCAGTCTGTCAGTTTAGGTAGACAGCCATGTCTTGGTCGGTATGCAATTTTGGTATACTTGTTCCATTTTTGGATGATGGTGAAGCTTGGGATTTTTTTATAACCTAACCCTACTTTAAACTTTATCCCTGACCTGTCTGGTGAGTTCCTTGGTCATGATGCTGTTTGTTCACTAGTGTTCTCTAACAAACCCCTGAGACCTTCACAGAACAGGGGTATTTATACTGACACTAAATTACACACAGGTGGACTCAATTAACTAATTAGGTCACTTCTGAAGGCAATTGATTGCACTGGATTTTATATAGGGGTATCAGAGTACAGGGGGCTGAATACAAATGCACGCCACAATTTTTTAGATTTTTATTTGCTTAATTTTAAAAACCGTATATCATTTTCGTTCCACTTCACAATTATGAGCTACTTTGTGTTGGTCTATCACATAAAATCTCAAAATACATTTAAGTTTGTGGTTGTAAGGTGACAAAATGTGAAATGTTGAGGGATATGATACTTTTGCAAGGCACTGTCTGTGTATGTATATGTGTATATGTTTATGCGTGTGTGTGTGTGTGTGTGTGTGTGTTTTGTTTCTCCTCTGTGGAGATGTTAATTCTCAAGTTGCTGAAAAACAAATGCAGTGAAAGCGCATGAAGCCTGTTTCACAGCATCACCCCGCACGCCTCTTTTATACATGCTCCTCATTCTCACGTGCATATGTCATCCTGTGACCCCCCCTGTCTTTTTTCCTGTTAAAAAACACTGCATTTACATTTAGTCATTTAGCTGACGCTTTTATCCAAAGCGACTTACAAATGAGGACAAGGAAGCAACTTCAATCACAATAAGAGGCAACAATATAAAGTGCTATAGACAGGTCTCAGGTATTTCAACACAGTATGAGAAGGATTTTTTTTTTCAAGTAGAAGTAGGGGTGTGTTAGTAAATTAGTTAAGGAAGTGAAGACGAAAAAGATGAGTTTTTAGTTGTTTCTTGAAAATAGCTAATGACTCCATTAGCCAATAGCTAATGACTCCATTAAAAGCCATTCTGATGGAGATATGGAGTTCATTCCACTAACCGGGCAGAGTGAAAGAGAGATTCCGGGAAAGTGATTTCTTCCCTCGTTGGCAGTGGTGGTTCACACACACAGACAGGCTGACAGGCACACAGGTGATCTTTGAACAGAAAACAAGGACTGTGCATTTGTCCTATGTCTTTTTCTTTGTTGACGTAATTTCTATTGACACAAGATAAATAGCCCATAGAGTTTATGTGAGGTATTAGAAATGTTTCAAGCTACGAAAACCAAAATTGAATACATTACAAATATATATTAAGAATATCGAAAATTATAATAAATAATATCCCTTTCAGTTGTTACAGCCTGAAAACGTTATATTTAAATACTGGTAACCTAATAACTATTGCCAAATTTCCCACACCACAATATAAAAGGTAGTTAGCTACAGCCGGTCAGTAGATGTGTAAGAGAGGTGATTGGGTAAAAGTGGTAGTCAATGTCTTGTGCTGACGAACCACTGGAGCAGCTAGGTTTTAATATAAGCAGTTTTTGGACTAAAAATTAAGTTTGGAGTTCTAAAACTTAGAACGCACAACAATCAAACCTGCAACCTTCAGGTTACAAGTCTGATTTTAACCATAAGGCCACAACTGCCCAGACATGATAGAGCACAGAGATTCAAAGCAACCTCTAGTGGAAAATTAGGGTTGGGGTTGGCCATTTATCAGTGACTTTGTTTTGGTTTTATTACACCTAAAAGGTAATATCAAATTAAATCCAACAAGGGCTTCGTCAAAAGTTTTATAAAACTTTATGGGATATAACCAAATGTGTAGTACAAATAACATGAGCTTGTTTTTTTTTTCCTCTGCCTGTCAGATGTGATGAGTATGTGACTCAGCTGGATGAAATGCAGAGGCAGCTCACAGCTGCAGAAGATGAGAAGAAAACACTTAACTCACTCCTCCGTATGGCCATTCAGCAGAAACTAGCTCTTACTCAGCGCCTAGAGGACCTGGAGTTTGACCATGAGCAGATTCGCCGGGGCGGAGCCAACAGCCGCACCAAAACCACCACCTCATGGGGGAAGTCCCCCCACAACTCCACTCACTCCCACGTAAGTCTGCCCCCTTCCTCCTGTGGGGGTCGCAGTGAGCCCAACAGCCATCTGGAAGCACCGGTGGTCTTCTGCAGTGAGAAATACAAGATCTACTGTGACTAAAGCCACGTAGGCATGTGACAGCATTACTGATGTACAGAAATCCTTTTCTTGCTTGCTCTGTGCTAACCAATTCAATGTGTCAGTGTGTTTGGGGCTTAACATGGTCATGCCTGACAGCTAAATGCAGATAAAAATGTTTAGTCTCATAGGTTTGTAGAGGTGAAGTGTGTAATGTGGTGTTGCTGTGTCAGGCTGGACAGGACGCTCAAGCAAACAGAGCAATGTTGTGATATGTTACAGTGGCTACACCTGCCAATGAGGAAGTATTTTAATACACTTTATCTTACACTTTAAGTAAATGGGTTGCTCGTTTGTCTTTGGTATTAGGGTGTTTAGGGCAGCTTTGAATTTGGCTGTGTACGTTCTCTGATTTGACTGCTAGAGGGGTCCTAGCCACAAGAGTGCTGAATTTTTTAGTTGCATTACAAGTCAAGGAATCTTTGCCGCCTTGATCGCCACTCTCCTGCCTCTGATATCTGCAGCCCGTCTAATCAAGTAACTCCTGTTTACAAACAAAATATGCAAACTTACTTCCTGGCATGTTGATATGCAGGAAACTCATTGAATTTTGCCATTTTTCCTAGAAATAAAATATTTCAACGGGTATAGATCAAGAGTGATGGTTTTAATGCCACTTTTGAGGCAGGCGGGAGCATCCAGTGTCCATAAGTCATCATGCGCTAAGAAGCCAGTCAGTCATTTGCTAGTACATGTCTGGATGCAGAACTATTTTTGAGAGCTTTAACATGTCTTAGACTTGATTTCATTTACTTGCGCACACTTGACACAGGGCTTTACATGGTGAAGTCATGGTGAAGGGCTTTAAATGGTCACATGTTCATAGTGATGTCATAATGTAACATTCACTTCATTGACATGTAGAAGATAAGGTGGCCTTACCTGCATTTCTGTTTATAAATCTGTGACATAAAAAGACAAAACAACCTGTTTTTGTCAAATAAACAATTACAGGCTTTCAGCTGAAGTTTAAAAAACAATTATCCTGAGTCATAATCACTTTTTATTAGCTCTTTTATACTTAAAGCAAGTTTGAAGTCAAGCTGAGTTGTTGCTGAAAGTACAGGTGCATTTGTATTTACATTTAACATTATACTCTGTCCTCATAGGCATTTCTGCTTTGTCTGTGTGCTGCTTTTATGCCATCGGTAGAAAACAATATCAAATTACTCCATATAGAAAACATATTCATTCTAGATCTAATTATGCTTTTGCATTTAAACTGAGTGAGAGAAAATCCAATTGAATGATGAACGCATTAAAACTTTGGTACAGCGAGCTTATGTATTAATAAATTAATAAGTCTTAGGAATCAAACACACACTTTTTTGAATTTAGAGATTAGCTATCTAAACAACCACAGACGTTACAAAATGTCAAAAATTGTGTGGAAAAAAAATAATTAAACAATGATGTCTTCTGCCTTGAGTGTTTATCAAGCAGTATTCTCCGGTCTTGAGTGTGTTCAGCAGACAGTGATGTCTTCTTGGGTCTTGAGTTCTGGTCAGCAGACAGTGATGTCCTCAGTCTTGAGTGTGTTCAGCAGACATGGATGTCTTCTCTCATCTTGAGTTCTGGTCAGCAGACAGTGATGTCTTATTCAGTCTTGAGTGCGTCCAGCAGACAGTGAGGTCTTTTCTGGTCTTGAGTTTTGGTCAGCAGATTTCCATTGTCCATTTGATTGATTCTGTCAGAGACTTTATAGGGAAGGAGAATTTGTCAGGGATTGTGGAGATTTGGTGGTCTGATCTTATTCTGGTGCTTCATTGTTAAGATTTATGTATTTGTTTTAATTTAAATTTAATTTGTTTTTGATTTGATTTTGAAATGTTTGGCCTTGTCACTGATGAAATCAGTAGAATAGAGAGTTTGATTTTAGAAAGTATTACTAATAACCAGCTGCTCTGTAGAGGTATTGTGTCTGCTTTTGCCAGCAAGGAGCCATAGATAAATGTGCAGATGTATTTGTTTTTTAACCAATGACTGGTACATCTTTAAACTTTACTGTAAATGTATAGGATACTTACTTTTTTTGTTTATTGGGGAAATAATTGTAATTGTAATCAGTTGGGCTTCAGTGCTTATGAGATTCTCTGGCTTCCTGTATTTTTTACTCCAACCTCAACTTTTACTCCAACCTCAACATTACACATTGTATGGGCTGTTTGGTTTCTGGTGACTAACCCAGTTTTATATTTTTTATTTTTATTTCTTATGTATACATCCCACTTCCAGTTCTGTGGGATTGCAGTTTATGGTCAGATAACAGTTTATGGTCAATAACTGCAGTTTTCTTTCCCTTTAATTTGCAGTAATATTCACTGTGTAGTCAAGCTGGGAATCAACATTCCACCATTGTCTACAAATTCAGTGTAATGTTTATCCCCTCCGGACCCCTCTAGACACTGGATGACAATTCATGTTAATTTAAGCAAGAAGCCAGAAGTCACAGCATAAAAACTTCATAAAAACGCACATCAATTGAAAGAGGGTTCCAAAAACTTTTAAACAAAGTGGGCCATATATTGTTTTCCTTAAATATTCATCTATTGTCTGGGATTTTGTAACCTTTGCTTCTCTAATATATGGTTATATTACTGTGTTGTATTAATCTTGTTTGTGCTGTGTTGGTTTATGTATTAGGGTTATACATATATTTTATATTGTTTCTTCATGTACACCCTCTGTATAGAGAGATTAATGTTACATAGTCATAATCTACACACAGCACATGTGAATGAATTTATAGTTTGTTTAAATCAAACATTGTTTGGTGTTCAAATTTGTTTTACTACCATGGACTAAATCCCAGATGTTCTGTTTATTTTTCTTAGGAAAAGTTTAAAGTAAACATCTAGAATCTTGACATTATGACTTAATATGATAGAAAAATCTTTAAAACAACTAACCAGCAAACGGATATTTTTTATTTCAAGCACCTTCACAAACTTTACATGGATCACTGATCTACAGCATTCTCTACAAGAAGAAATGAATGAATTCCAAATTGGAATGCTTTACTCTCTCTGTTGTGCCAAGTGTCATACACTGTTTGAATTGGTTTAAAAGATCAAAGGAGTTAAGAGGGTGTGACCCTGTTCCTTTTGTTTTTACTCTTCAGTCTGACCATTAGTGCCTTTTATTATTTCAGGAGAGAATCTTAGACTAACTTGTAGTTTTTTTTGTAGTTTCATTTTCTCCACACCAACGCATCTTGTTTGTCTTGTTTTAAACTTAGCAGCAGCAATAAATGCAAAAGACATTCATTATGTATTGCAAAAGTGTAAGGATAGTATTAACCATTAGACAAATAAAACAAATTGTACTGAATTCTTAAGGTCAGTGATTCTAATAGCTAATTCAGGGGTTTTAAAAAAAGCTGTATTTTGTCAAATGCTTTGAAGCCACATATTATTTACACATCGTTTGCCTCATTAATAGCAACAATATTCCAAGACACAAAAAGCTGTGTTTTGTTGTCTCAGTCTGGTGTTATTCTAGCATTGTATGGTGAGGTAGATGAAGGTCATGTGGTATGGATAGTATTGTTGACAGTTTTACGTGTGCTTCTGTTGTTTGTTTGTTATATTCCTGAACACTTTTACATGGTTATGAGCCCTACGATTTCAGGAAACAGAAAACATTTTGCATCAACAAGCAAATAGTGCCATAAAAGTCACATTCTGTTTGTTGAGGCATAAAATTAATATAGTCATCAATTGCAAACAAACTAAATTAAGTGCAATTTACAAACAGATACGTTGTTAAAAAAAGGTGTATTAAAGTTTTCTGTTTGCTGGAAGTGGCAGCATTGTGTTATTCAACTGGCTGTGGAATTTGTTATTGTGTTCCAGTATTATCTATAAGGAAAGTTTGATACCTTTATATAAAATTGCTTCATTAATTTCTTTGTATTTATTTAAAATGTGGTGCATTACTGAACTTTATAACGTGCATTATTATGTCATATGCATGTTTTTGTTCAGTCATAAGACTTCTACACAGAATCGAAAACAAATTTATATATACGGATTTGGAAAAAAAGACCAAAGGATAAGATGAAAAATAGAGGGCGAATGACTTGGTTTTTAATTAGTTTCTTACTGTTGAACTAATCCAGGTAAAGTTGTTCTTTCTAGAAAACTCTGTCTGTGTAGAGGTAGTCATGCTGGCTGATCAATAAATAAAAATAAAAAGGCAATCCGATTGGCTTGTGTTTGGTCACTTAAGACACGGCTGCTCTGATAGCATGTTATATATTATCTCCTGTGGTTCCCAGAGTAAAAAAAAGAAAATTTCATGAACTAGTTTTGATTTATTGTTAATTAAAAGCTACGTATTGCAATACAATAGTCATTAAGCAATCCACATTTAGCTATCATAACTGTGCTTATTTCCCTTGTTGGTGTAATTAGCAGAAGGGTGAAAATTGACACAAAATTGTTATATACCATTTTCCTGGTAACATTATGCTAGTCATTTATGCATTCCCACAGCTAGAACCACTGTAGTGAAACCACCCTTGTGTATCTAATTAGAATTGTCCCATTTTTAATGTTGCAGCTGTCATAGTGCCAGCTCTTGCTCGATTGCCACAAAATGTGCATGCTTCTTTAGTATAACAAGTTGCATGAGCTGCCTTAATTTCATGATTTGCTGATGTTTCGTTTAGGAAATATTAATTTATTGGCCATGCCGCATTTCTGAAATGGCTGTTATAGCTTTACAAATTAAAGGTTCAACTTTTTTTGCATATTGCGATATGCAATTGTTAACAAACCTAAAAAACAAAATAGCCCCTGCGGTGGCCGATTTCTTTCAAAATTCTTACAGGCTGACAGATTGAGGTCATGAGTCAATGAAATTTTATTTATATAACACTTTTTACAATGTTACGTTGCTGCAAAGCAGCTTTACATAAAGAAAAAGAATAATAATAAAACACAGAACAAATGTCAGACATGGTAATGGTATTATTATTATTATTATTATTAATTAAATATTATAATTAATTATAATTAAATATTATTATTAATAATATGTAAGATGCATAAGACTAATTAGGTATACAAGGTTTAAATTGTTTATGAATAAAGGGTTGACTGAACCAATAAAACCACAAAATTGAGCAAGATATGTTCTAGCTTACATAGGGATGGCATATAATAGATAACATCTAATTGGGACAGGGGTATAAAGGATTTGCAATAGTACCATGAACTACACACAACATGCAAAGGTAGAATACATGCATACATAAAATATATACAATAAAAATATTAGACGTTTACAATTTACAAAATCCTAGGCTAAGTTAGATGTCAGCAGTCTCCCAGCAAGCAAGCCAACAGGGCGACAGTGGCAAGGAACCAAAACCCCAATGATGTATAGATGGAGAAAAAACCTTGGGAGAAGCCAGGCTCGACCAGGAGGGCCAGTTCTCCTCTGGTACGTAAAAGCTGCAATTTGTAACTGCCTTGGATACAAACAGAGTTGATTATGATTTATAGTTATTTATTGATGAAAAACTGATGGTTTCAATTATGTTTGATAATATGTCAGGCACTGAGAAATTGTGCCAACAAAAACAGTGAGGCATAATGTTACTAATTGCAGCCATAACATCACACTGCTGTGACTAAGCAGGGAACAAAATATAGAAACTACGCTAAAAGTAGGCATATATATAACGGTAGGTTTACTGACGCAGTCCATCAAATCCTGATGATCTGTCTCGGGTCATTTTATCCAGTCCCCCACCATCTGGTTTCAGAGTTTGGATCCAGCTGACTACAGGACCTTGGGGAATGAAAGACGGACAGATTTAGTGTGCAGCCAGTACATCTGTTCTTGTGGGTGGTGTTACCGGGTCCGGTTTACCCAATTAATGCAGCCTAATAATCCTTAAAGGGATTTGAGTAATAAATCCATATGACTATGTGTAGGCAAGATTAAAGAGGTGGGTCTTTAGTCTAGATTTAAAATGGCCTTGTAGGTAATAAGCAGGATTTAAAAATTTATACGATGCTTGATCGGCAGCCTGTGTAGAGTTGACAAAACTGGGCTTATATGGTTATACTTGTTCGTTCTCGTGAGAACTCTGGCCGTTGCATTCTGAAACATCTGGAGTTTTTGGATTAATCTTGCAGGGCAGCCAACAAGTAGGGCGTTGCAATAATCGAGTCTTGATGTCATGAATGCATGAATTAATTTTTTAGTGTCTGACTTCGAGAGCATGTCTCGTGGTTTTGATATATTTTTAAACTGAAAAAACACAGTTTTACAAATATTGGAAATATGGCTTTTAAAGGACAAATTATCAAAAAAATTTGGCTAATGAAGCAGGCTTTATAGAGCATCCATCCAGAGTAAGGCGGTGTTCTATGTTGCTTCGTGTGGAGGGTTTTTGTCCAATAAGTCAAACTTCTGTTTTATCTGAATTTAATAGTAGAAAGTTGCTAGTCATCCAGGTTTTGATATCGACTATGCAATCTGTTAGTTTAGTGAATTTATGAGTCTTGTTGGGCCTAGAAGAAATGTATAGCTGAGTATAATCAGCATAACAATGGAAACTAACTCCATGTCTCTTAATAATTAATGCCTCAGGTACTGATAGCTTTGTGGCTCTTACCACTTCCTGTTTTAGTCTGTCAAACTCCTTTTCAGCCTCTGATGTCCATTGCAAGTCTGCTGTAAGGTTTTTCATTCCTGCATGTTTCATCATTTACATTTAGTCATTTAGCTGATGCTGATGCACTTCAACTACAATAAGGGGCAACAGTGAATAAGTGCTATAAGAAGGGTGTTTTTTTGTTTGTTTGTTTTTTAAGTAGAAGTGGCGGTGTGTTAGTAAATTTTTAGTTGTTTCTTGAAAATGGCTAATGACTCAGCCATTCTGGTGGAGATATGGAGTTCATTCCACCAACCGGGCAGAGTGAAAGAAAGAGTACCGGGAAAGTGATTTCTTCCCTCGTTGGGATGGAACCACAAGGCGACGTTCGTTAGCTGAACGAAAATTTCTGGTGGGCACATAGGTGCGAAGAAGTGAGAGCAGGTAGGGAGGTGCGGATTCAGTAGTCACCTTGAAAGCAAAATGCCATTTTTTTGCTTGAAAGCAAAAACACCTTGAAAGCAAAATTACATTTCTCTCATTGCCTTACATTTTTCTGCATATTCAGCTATGAATTCACTACAAAACCCTGTTGTTCCTAAAAAAAACATCATCTGCTTTACTGTCACCGGTTTTGGGTATAATTGAACTGCTTTAACATGCTTATCACTCACTTCTTTACTGTCTTTGCTAATCTGTTTACCCAAATACGCAACACTCTTTTCAGCAACAACAAGTTTCTGCGGTGATACTTTCATCCCTACTCTGGCTAGCTCCATTAGCACCTGTTTAGTAGCTTCAATACAACCTTGTTTGGTCTCATGGCCTATTAGAATGTCAGCTACTTACTGCAAGCATACTGTTTTGCAATAAATTCTAAATTTAACATTTCTGATTGAAAATATGAGGGCTTTGCGAAAACCCCTGCGTGATGCGAGTGTATGACAGTTGTTTTCCCTTTCAAGTGAAAGCAAACAAGTGTCTGCTCTTTTCATGTAATGGTACAGTAAAAAATGCTGAGGTCAGATCTATGGTGGAGAACCATTCGTGTTGTTATTTAGATTATTCAAAATTTGATACGGGTTTGGTACTACTGCTTCTTGGTCTGTAACTACATTTACTGCTTGTAAATCATGTACTAGCCTCCATTTCCCATTGGGTTTTCTTACAGGTAATATTGATGTATTACAATTACTTTAAATTTCAATTAAAATTCCACCTGTCATTAATCCTTCTACCACAGGCCTTATTTTCCTTCTGCTTTAGCAGACATTTTATATTGCTTCCTATATGACCTCTAAATACCTGGCTTTACTGTAATCAGTAAAGTAGTCATTTTACCAATGTCATAATCATGTTTATCCCATAACGATTCTGGCAGTTCAGCAAGCATTTGCTCTTTTGTAATTTCTTCAATAATGATCTGCTTTCTTTTTTTTAAAGATCTGCTGATCAAAGCCTTCCACATCTTTAATTCTAATTGCTACACCTTTTTGCATACGAATATGCTGTCTTTTACCAATGTCACCTTTTTTCCCAGTGGAAATCAACATCTTTTCCCTGTTCACGATATTTGGTTGTACAATGTCCTGCATATCTCGGTGCCCTGCCTTTTCAATGTTTCATTGTCTCTTTTGCTTTTTCATAAACATCATGTGCTGTTATCCAGTATGGATAGTTGGTCCCTCTACTTCCTGCACTGCTTCTGCTGTTCTAACTGGGCATTGTAGGACCACTCCATGGGGTGTTGTCTTAATTGTGGCATCTAATGCACACAATACATCTCTTCCTATCAAATTTGGGGCCGTCTCAGCCATAACAACTCTTGTAATTATAATCTTACCTTCAATTTCAATGGTTAGTGGTTCACTCAGCATTACACTTGTGGGGTTTCCAGAGAATCCCACTGTACGTACCGACATGTGTGATAAATGCATTTTTCAGATGAGGGCTTAATACACGTGAATGTAGCATCTGTGTCCACCCGGTAACTCAATGTTACTCCATTAACTTTACATTTAATTATGGGCTCTTCTTCATCGCATTTTGACAACACCACATGTTGGCCTACACTGGGACTCTCCGCAATATCCTATTGATTATCCCAGTGATTAGTAGGACAATCCCTGCGAAGATGACCAATTTCATTACACCTGTAACACTTCATCTCATCTATATTTCTAGAGTTTCCACCTTTTCCTTTGTAAGAACCTCTGCCTCTAAATTTACCTTTACCTCTGCTACTGTCACTGTTATTTACATTAATAACAACAGGAGGCTGTGTGGGCTAAATATTTGGGGTTGAGGGGCTCGGAGCTGCTTCCCCTTTGGGCCTAGCCTGAACCAAATAGGTCCCCTTTATTTGCTTGGCTGCATTGTCTTTTCATGTTTTCTAGTGTGGCTTGTGTAAGCTTTCTCTGCACCTCTTTGCTTTGTTTGTCTAGAGTCTTTTCAGCTTGTTGATCATGTTGGAAGAAATGTTTGAGTTTGGCTGCCCATGCCGCATGAAAGTCCTTACTAAGCCCGGGTTGATCATCAAGTTTGGTTTTCACTGACTGTGGGAGCGAGTTTAATACAGCGCCCCTAAACAGCTATGTCTCCACTGCTCGCTGGTCAAGAGTCACATCGATCTGTCACCTCTCTCCAGTGTTGCACTTGCAGTAGCAACCACTGATCAAAGTTCTCATCAACACCGCAGTTTCGTGTTATATATTCCCCAAAATTATTCTGGTTGGAAATCTGGCTCTCAGGTCAGCCATTTTCATCCCACAATCACTCAGCACTGCCTCCATCTCTGCTTTGGTCAATGCTTTGGTCAGTAGGACTTTAACGTCACCCACTGCTATCATATTTTCTACTTTTTCTTCCTCAAATCTAGCAATCCATCTATTTCCTTCTTGCCTTAAATTTGGTAGTTTCATTATTAATCCTTCAACATATATAAATCCCCAAGGGACATATTTTACTTTTTTTCCCTAACCCTAACACTCTCTACTATCTCTCTCAGTTCAGAAACAGGATAAATGCCAGCTGGTTTTGGTGCTACATTATAGGGAGGGGAAGCAGTAGCTTTCTTAGCTTCACATGAGTGAGTGTTGGGAGGGGGTGAGGAGGAGCTAGAGTTGTGCGTTGCGCTTACACTCTGCCCCTCCTCTTCCTCTCTAGCCTTCCAGTGTGCGGAAGTCTCCTTCATTAGTTTACCCACAGCAGTTCCCCACTCAAGACATAACTTTTTTCACCTTTCCATCATATCTAACCTCTGCATTTTAACAGTCAGCTTCTTTTTATTTTTATCTTTATCAACTTTTCAGACAACCAAGCATGCACTGCAGTAATAACACTCTGTTCCCAAGTCCCTTTCTCTGGCCAACACAAATTTATTGCCTTGTCTTTTTCTAATTTTCTATTTATCTTTTTACACCATTCTGATAGGTCTTTAAAATCTGCCTCATTCATCTCTTTTATCCAGTCAATAGGTGGTATGGTCAATATTTTCTCTAATTTAACTTTATTCTCGCACATTTTTGCTGTGGTTGTGTGGAAATACATAAACACCAACAATGCAGAACACCTCAAAACCAGCTATGCAAATGGTTACAATACTTATTCAAACTTTGTTGTTTATGTTTTATAGTTCTTTTATCTTCATCACTTAATCCAATGCAACTATCAAATATTTTATATAATAAAACAAAAGGACATCTGAGTTCGCTATCATCTGAACAAAATTTCTCAATATATTTCTGTTGCTAAATAATTTTTCCCTGCGTCTTAATTTTGTAAAATTAAAAAATATGTTGTCTAAAGGTATCAGAAACTGCTATTCTTTTGTTAGATCAAATTTTCATCGACCTCAGACCAGTTGGCTAGATCACTTCGTCAGAGCAATTTAACAATCCTATTTCCTCACCAGGGAAATAAATGTATACTTCTAATTCTGCTTTAGGAGCAGTTCCTTAGATTTTGTTTTTGTGAAATCACACATTCACTTAAAATAGATCAATCCAAAATCTATTTCTGTTGGCAATCCAAACCAACTTAACTGGCAATCCAAACCAGTTTTAAAAATCTTCAGAACTGTTTCCTTATTTCTATAAGAAATCACACATCCATATAATCTAGAGCAATAGAAACTCTAGTAAATTGTCAATCCAAAACAATTCTAATTCTTTTGTCCTAGAATAGTAGTAACACATTAGGGTTTGTGGCTAGACTACTACACCTGCGCAGCCCTATTTTCCTCCCCAGGGAAATATAAATTATGCTTTTGGTTTGTTTACCAGAACTACCTTTAGTTCCTAGTGAAACCCCAGTTCACTTCAATATATAAGCCTCCACATATAATATATTCCAAATTGATGTCTCTCACGGGACCCTGCTCACGCAGCGTCAAAAATGTGGTGGAAAAGGACAAAATTGAGCGGAGTAAAAGTTTAATAAAGAAAAGTTTATTAAAGATAAAGCAAGACATAGTTAGAACAGTTAGAACCAACTGTCTGGTGTCTATATCACACAGAACGACTAGATAAGGGAAAAAAACCTTGGCCTAGCATTTTCTGCATAGGATCAAGTGATGTAAGATTGACACCCACCAATGTACTGAGACAGAATGTCTAGGGACAGAATGTCCAGTTATGCGTTCATCCAGTTTAACCATGTTAAGGGTTGTTTCCAACCCTTATATATTTTGAACATCAACCAATAACTATAAGAATACTATAAACAGACGATAGGTAATACATGATTACAGAAAATACATGATTAAAGAATTACGTGGTTACATGATTAAATTACCACAATCCTTGAGCAGCATCATTGTGCCATCGTGCTTCAAGGCCACCACCATTGTCCCTGTGCCAAAGAAGTCTCCAGTGTCCTGCCTCAATGACTACCATCCTGTTGCACTCACACCCATCATCATGAAGTTACTTATAGAGGCTCGTCATGAGGTTCGTCATCACCTTCAACTCAACATTGGCAAAACAGAAATGCTTATGGTTCCACTCAACCCATCTCTTTTTCACAGCTTCTCACTTAAGATTGATGGGTCAACCATCTCTCCATCCAAGATGGTCAAAAGCCTTGGAGTAACGATCAACTGAGCTTCTCTGACCACATCTCCAAAACTGCTCGTTCCTGCAGATTCGTCCTCTACAATATCAGGAAGGTTAGACCCTTCTTATCGAATCATGCAGCACAACTTCTCGTTCAGGCTCTGGTTCTCTCCAGACTGGACTACTGCAATGCTCTCCTCGCAGGGCTTCCGGCTTGTTATATCAAGCCCCTGCAGTTGATTCAGAATGCAGCAGCTAGAGTTGTCTTTAACGAGCCTAAAAGAGCACACGTCACGCCACTGTTCATCCAGTTGCACTGGTTGCCAATAGCTGCTCGCATCAGATTCAAGGCTCTGATGTTTGCCTTCAAGGTGACTACTGGATCTGCACCTCCCTACCTGTTCTCACTACTTCGCACTTATGTGCCCACCAGAAATTTGCGTTCAGCTAACAAACGTCGCCTTGTGGTTCCATCCCAACGAGGGAAGAAATCACTTTCCCGGACTTTCTCTTTCACTCTACTCTCTTTCTATGATCTCCATATCTCCATCAGAATGGCTGAGTCATTAGCCATTTTCAAGAAACAACTAAAAACTCATCTTTTTCGTCTTCACTTCTTTGACTAATTTACTAACACACCCCCACTTCTACTTCTTAAAAAAAAAAAAAACCTTATACTGTGTTGAAATACCTGAGACCTGTCTATATCTTTGCACTTATTCACTGTTGCCTCTTATTGTAATTGAAGTTGTTTCCTTGTCCTCATTTGTAAGTCGCTTTGGATAAAAGCGTCAGCTAAATGTAAATGTAGAAACGTTGTTTCGTTTCACTATGTACTTGTATATGGTTGAAATGACAATAAACTCCACTTGTAACTTGTAACTGGGTAAATCAGTAATAAAATCAATAGCTATATGGGACCAGGGGTGTTGGGGTATGGGCAAGGGCTGCAGTAATCCGGCAGGGAGTTGTCTGGGAGTTTTAGATGTTTGGCAGATGGAGCTTTGTTGAATTGTTTTATAATGGTGTTTGTGGATAGTGAAGGCCACTAAAAACAATCTTTCAGGAGTTGAATGGTGGCCGTTAGTCCAGGGTGACCAGAGCTAGAGGTCTCGTGAACCAGGGAGATTAGTCTGTTACAGAGAGGTTCTAGGACGAAGGTGAGATTAGGAGGGTATGTGGAAGGTGGTGGGGTGTGGTTATTGGCGAGCTTGATCTCTGTGATATCACACTGGACTGGAGCTGGTAATAAACTCTCTGGGATAATGTTTTCCTGCTTGACGGGAATGGGAATCTCCTCAGATTGCCGGGGCAGAAAATTAGCTTTTGTGTTCTTGGAACCAGGTCTATATGTAACCGTTAATTGAAATTGGGTGAAAAATAAGGCCCATCTAGCCTGCCTGGGGTTGAGTCTCTTGGCCAAGCGAAGGTATTCAAGGTTTTTGTGATCAGTTAGAACTGTAAAGGGAATGAAGCCCCATCACGATTTCCAACATCAAAGTTTTGTTCCGCTGGGGAGAGTTTGCGTGAAATGTTTTAGGAGGTGTGCCATGTTGTTGTGAGAGTACCGCACCAACACCAGAATTAGAGGCATCAACTCCCACTATAAAAGGTTGATCTGGATTAGGGTGTTTCAAAATGGACGCTGAAGTAAAACATCTCTTGAGGTTTTGAAACGCTAGTTCTGCCTGTGTGGACCAGCGAAGTGTAGCTGAGGTTTGTTTGGTGAGGGAGGTTAACTCGGCTGCTATCGAACTGAAGTCTCTGATAAACCTCCAATAAAAATTGGCAAATCCCAAAAATCTCTGCATCTCTTTGACGGTCTTTGGCTGTGGCCAGTTAGTTACTGCTTCGACCTTCCTCTCATCCATAGCCACGCCCTCCTGGCTGATGATATACCCCAAAAATGATGTGCAAACACAGTGAAATTCAAACTTTTTTTTCCTTGACATATAGTTGATACTCTAGCAGGCACTTGAGTACAGACCTGACGTAAAAGATATGTTCTTCAAATGAACTTGAGTAGGTCAGGATGTCGTCTATGTACATGATTACCCATCTTTCTAGCATTTCTTTGAAAATGTCATTCATGAATGACTGGAAAACTGAGAGACTGTTAGCGAGGCCAAAGGGCATGACTAAATATTCATAATGTCCTGAAGTGTTTGAGAAGGCGGTCTTCCATTCATCGCCCTCTCTAATCCTCACTAAATTATATGCACTACGCAAATCCAACTTGGTATAAAATTACGCCTGGGGGAGCTGTTCAAGTGCTACTGGTTCCAGGAGAAGTGGATATCTGAATTGAACAATTACTTCATTAAGGGCGCGATAGTCTATATAGGGTCTCAGACCTCCGCCCTTATTTTACATTAAGAAAAACTCTGCAGATGCTGGAGAGTTGGATGGTCGTATAAACCCCATGGCTAATTCCTCCTCAATATATTCCTTCATGGCCTGTGATTCAGATTGTGACGGGAAATATTTGACCCTTAGGGGCTGCTGCACCAGGTATTAGGTCTATGGCGCAGTCCACAGGTAGTTGAGAGGCTCTTTGTTGAACACTTTCAAGACATCTCAGTATTCAGGAGGGATGTTGGAGCTTGGAGTTTGTTTGACCTCCTGAGTGGTTGGTAGTTTACAGGAACGACTGACCTTGGATAGACATTGACTGTGACACTTAGATCCCCACTGAAGTATCTCAGCCTCCTTCCATGAAATGACTGACCTAGAATGACCTAGAATTATGGCATGACTAGGTGAACTGAATTTCCCTGGTTTAGAGAACCCCAATGAGTAGTCTGACACTTTTAGTTTGATGGTAGACCCCCCCTCTCCTAGCAGACGACCATCTAGCGCCTCCATGGCTATAGAGGAATCACATGGGGTTAGTGCAATACTATTCCTCTGAACAAAGGATTGCTGGTTAACAAATAATAAGCATTGAAGCAGAAAACCTTCATTTAGAGGGTGAACTATCAAAATTTTCAGGGAAGGCGAGACGTGGGCTTACCGGTGCAGATGCAGTGGGTGGTGCATTTAAAGGCATGGTTGGATTGGGGCTAGATGTTTCTTGGGCCATAAGTCGCATTTCCCGAAGTGCCTTTACCAGTTCCTCAGTAAATGTGGTCAAATGGCTTAGCTGGTGTTGGTGCAGGGCAATTCTCAGACGACAGTTGCTGCTGGATCACTTTATGGTGAAGTCCTCTGTTATGATGGGTCAGAAGAGTTAAGATCCATTTGCAGTATTTTAATAGAGTAAATAAACAGGCGGGGTCAAAAACAGCAAACAGGTATGGTGGAGGCAAAACAGAGAGAGTTATTGTTAGACAGGCACGGGTCAGGGCAGGCGGCAAACAATCAGAACGATAACAACAATCCAAGGTCGAGACAGGCAGAAAACAATCAAAGGCGAGTAAACAATCCAATAAACAAGGCAGGCAGTAAACAATCAAGAAACGAGAACAATCCAGATTCATACACGAAAACACAATCAAAGATAACAGGGGAAAACCACTCAGAAATGATGCACAAGGCAAATCAAGACTTCACAATGAATGAGTGTTCGAGTCCAGTTTATATGGGGTGTGGTTGATGAGGACCAGGTGGCAAACAGGAAGCAATTAGATCCAGGTATGCAGTATTGTGGGTAATGTAGTTCAGTGGAGTCCGGGTTAATTTTCAGGAGACGGTTCCCTCTGGTGGCACAGTGGAGGCGGTACTGGAGCCTCCTCCGTAACAGTCTGCATTACAACTATATATAATATATATTTATTTATAATGACCCATAAACAGTATAAAATTATTGTGTTCATTACAACTATGTCCACAGGTGCAGCAAAAAGAATTTGCTGTTTTGACTACATCATCTGGATCATTAGGACTTCATTGTATATTACAATCCCAAGGCCATGTGGTGCTTTCAGCCTGGACTCACAAGACATGTTGTGTTTATAAATTCTTGTGTTTATAAATTCATATTCCTGCATCCAGGGTTTTACCCTAACATGTCTCTCCCTCAACAGAAATGGACATACATCAGACCACTTTCACTGTACATATTTGTGAATCTGTACTCACTTAAGCTTCAGACTTTCTAATTAAACCAACCTAATTCAAAAAGATCTGTATCTGGGT
>JAZGTJ010005714.1:0-24101 GCA_036877575.1 Botia almorhae
AATTAGAGAGCTCAGTAATTTAATTATTACTAGTAAAAATGAAATTGCAGAGCTCTATAATTCATTTAGCGAGCTCTGTAATCATAGTTGTTACTAGTAAAAATTGAATTATAGAGCTCTGCAATCGTAATTGTTACTAGTAGAAACTCTATTCTTGATATCAAGAATTCTAATTTTACTAGTACAAATTTCATTGTTGATATCAAAATAAAAGCTAATTTGGCTTGCCATAATACAGTAAGGCAGATTTAGTATTGATTAGGTGCAAGAGTGATGGTGATGGTTAAAAAGCAGATTATTGCTAAAGTAGTAAATTGTGCTTTGTTCCTAGATGGACAGTGGAAAGTAGATCAGATGATGAGATAGAGGCAGAGCCTGTAGAGAAAGAGGGAAATGTTGAGGCGCAAGAGACAAAAACAGTGCAAGGAACAGCAAGTCAGGAGGCAGAGGCTGTAGAGAAAGAGGGTATATGTTAAGCCACAAGCAACAAAAACATTGAAAGGAACAGCAAGTCAGGAGGCAGAGGCTGTAGAGAAAGAGGGAAATGTTGAGCCACAAGCAACAAAAACAGTGAAAGGAACAGCAAGCCAAGAGGCAGAGCCTGTAGAGAAAGAGGGAAATGTTGAGGCACAAGCAACAGAAACCGAGCAGGATGAAGCAAGCCAGGAGAAGGAGCCAGAAGCCAGAGAGGGGTTTTTCTCAAACTTACTAGGATTAAAACACCCGACTGATCCTGCCCATGTCCTAAAATTCAGCATTAAGTACGATGAGACGTTCGTTCAAATGTGTGATAACATTGGACCCTGCCAACCAGTACTATCGTTTCCAAAAAATGTAGAGGGATGGTCATTTCAGAAGAAGTGGTATGAAAATAACCCATGGCTAGAATATTCTCCTAGTACTGATGCCATGTTTTGTTTCAGTTGCCATGTTTTTATGAATGATGAACAATACAAGAGTCACACAAACTGGAAAACTGCAGGGTTAAATCGCTGGAGAAAGGCTTTAGAAGAAATTAAAGAGCACAGTGCCTCAGAGTCTCACATGTGTGGTATGGTGAGGTGGAACTTATTACCATTATTAATGTTTCATTCCCAGGTTTAAAAACCTTTTTTAAGTTGGTATCTTCTTTTTTTTTACCCGTAGTTCTTGGTGTGCATGCAACCTTGCATCTCTCTCTTATTTTTTCCAGGAGTCACCCTTGGCAGCAACTACAGCAGGTCAAAGTGAGCCAGTTCCACACATTGTCTGCAATCTTTACACCTTGTCATGGTCACATAACAATTGTTTAATCAGCTAATGTTTGTTCCATGTTTGTTTTATTTCTATACTCTGCAGTATCAACAGCACATCCCCAGCAACCCTCAAAATTAGCTGCTCCCTGTAAGGTATGTCGGCCCAAAGTGTTTTAAAGCCTGTTGTCTACAACCTTACAATACAATGCATCAGGGGCCACATATATTTTCAATAGTGACCACACAGAGTTTAATATAACAGCTTTAACAGAGAGAAGAAAATCTTTAGGTTTGACAATTTAATACACAACAATTTCTAATCAAAATGAATAGGTCCAAAGAAAATATTTTTAATCTTTTAAACTTAAATGTCTGTCTCATATTGGTCATCTAGGTCAGGGTGTTTTGCTTGCTACTAGGGATGTAACCTCTTTATATACAAACATTCCTCACACTAATGGTTTGACTGCCCTCAAGTATTTTCTTGATATTCGGACTAATGATGATGGTCTACCTACTAAATGTATTGTAGATATGTCTGAATTAGTGCTCACTAAAAATTATTTCTTGTTTGAACATCAATATTACCTTCAGATCAGTGGCACAGCTATGGGTGCCACTATGGCCCCTGACTATGCCAATTTTTATCTTGTTTTTTTGGAAGAACAGTATGTGTTTAATAACAATCCTTTTTTGGGGAAGATAATATTGTTCAAGAGATACATTGATGACTGTTTTGTGATTTTTCATGGCTCATTATCTGAATTTGAATTGTTTGTTTTATACATGAATTGCTTAAAACCTTCCATTAAGTACACCTATACGGCGAGTGCCACTAGTGTGAACTTTTTAGATACCTGTATTTCTGTTACTGATGGACATATTGTCTCTTCTTTATATAGGAAAGACACAGAGAAAAATAGCTTACTCCATGCTACTAGTGCTCACCCAACATCTCTGAAACGTGGTCTGCCTTTCAGTCAGTTCACCGGATTACATCGTATCTGCTCTGACAAAAATGACTTCGAGGTAAAAGCAAGATTTCTATACAGAGATTTTAACTCTAGGGGATATCCCAACAGTTGGCTTGATACAGCACTAAATAAAGTACGTGCCTTTGGTACACATTCGACTAATTTGCTTTTTAAACAAAATAAGAACCGCTGCATTCTAAAACTGACCTATAGTCCGTTGAGCAGAGACATTAGAAACATTGTTAATTCTCATTGGCATATAATTAAAAGTGATTACCAACTGAATGGGCTTTTTCAAAATTTACCACTTTGTGTCTTTTCTAGAAGCTCAAATCTTAGAGATAGGCTGGTCCATGCTGATACTGCCACGCCTCCTTCTAGTACTCTCTCCAATGCCCAGGGTAACTTTCCATGCAAAGGTTGCACTTCCTGCTCACATTACCTTAAACTCCAGTCTTTCACACATCCGCACACACGTAAGATATATAAAACCAAGCAATTAATTACATGTAAATCTACCCACGTGGTGTACATTTTGATTTGCCTTTGCCAATTGCTGTATGTAGGCAAAAGTATTAGGGCTCTACGAACGAGAATTTTGGAACATTTGAGTGCAATTAAGAGATGTGATGTAACTTCGTCTGTTTCCCAACATTTTCAATCAGCTAAGCATGCCACTTCTGACCTGAAATTTCTGGGCATTGAAAGAGTTTTGCCTAAAAGGAGAGGTGGTGATTTGGATAAAAAACTGCTACAGAGAGAATCTTTTTGGATTTTTGAACTCAACAGTCTTTTCCCGAAAGGGATGAATGAAGAGATAAATTACTCATGTTTTTTGTAAGCATTGTATCCTTCTTTTATAGAGATAAACATTGTTAACTTTTTTATGAAAAGAATTGTGTTTCTACCTGTTCTCTGGGTCTGGGCTGAAGCCCCTCCCACTGCACATGTTACCTGTTTCCTGATTACCTACTGAGTATTAATTGATTGCATGTCTGATGTTGATTCATTACGAGCATTGAGAATAGCTGGATGGCTGAAACGTCTGCTCTTGCTCCAGTAAAACTATTGATTCTTTTTGTTGAAGACTTTGTCTAGTTTTTTCAGAGTGCGAACCACCTATAGCTTCTTCCAATCTTTTAAACATTAAAATGGTCTTTTATGTTCCGTTTCTTTCTCAAAACTGCTTCACAGCATTGGCTGCTAGAAGCCTCTGTAATAATACGTATATCAGCAACGAATGTGTCACAATATACAGTACAGTATTGTTGTACTGATGTTTTGAGCACAACCCTATTTAAGGAGCCCCTTTTATAGTGATAAAATATTACTAATTCTATTGTTTGAGTCCTGAACTAAACATAAGTGCAATTAAAACTTCGAGTAATGCATTATTTGTCTTATTAATGACATTGTTACTTGTTACGTAAGTAACTGGATGCCTACAATGAGGTGATGGTTCTGAGGGGCTCTTTAATGCCTTGTTCCAGGTGCCCTTTTTATACTTTGAGCACCTGCCCCTTTAAAGGTCTCTGCACGGCCCTGCTTAAGCGCAACCTAAACCTCTGCCTCTGAATGTTAGTTAAATTGTTTTCCGTCACCAATTTATATAGAAACCTCTCCTCTCTTTTATACCATTTAAAAAAATATTATCTTAATATAACTCATTTTTAATTTAATTTTTTATTTCATTTTGCAGGGTCAAGTTTATGACCCTCTTTATGCAACCATGCACATTTTTGCTTTGTAAATTCTAGGGTTAAGCGTTTTCAAAACAAATTAAGTTTACTACAGACTACACAGCATTGATAATGTATATAAAGGTGGACAGGCATGCAAAGCGTTTCTGACATAGAAGCCAGTATTAAAGTTTTACGTGCCGTACAGGCCTTATTGATAAAACATGCGTACAGATGAAGTCAGAATCCTGACCGTGTGTTTTGATTAAACAATTTAATTTTTTTATACCATTTTAAAATTAAGTTGCATACTGTCTTCGGCCTTCCAATACTACTGTCTTTTTCCTTTAAGCCACGTTAAGCCTTTAATAATGTCAAATAATAATGTAAAATACAGTCATCACGTTACCGGTTTAAAAACACGTTTAACCACGTTTTGGAATGTCAGCTGGCAAGCAATAAAATTTATTTTTACATAATAAATTCTTGTTTTGATTATTATTTGTTTATTATGATTGCCTTACGTGCCTACAATAAAGTGCGGGAAAACGTTATGGGAACCAAAAATTTTATATACCCAATATTAGACCCATCCATGATTAAAATGAGCCTGCTGCATTAATAAAGTGTGTAACCTCTTACTTTAACCCAGCGTGTGTTCTGTCCAATATTTACACAGCGCTGGGTTGCCAGTTATTTAGAAAAATCGAACATATAGATCAAATGAATCTACATTTAAGATTGTAGTTTGTTATTTAGGATTACAAAATATTTTTCCATCTTATTTTTGAGCACTAGAACACTCCTTTTAATACCTATTGTTCAAAATAAAAGCACCAATAACTTTTATTTATACGCTGTTTTGTGTCTATTTTCAAAATGTTATAAAAATAAAAGTTCTAGATTGCACAGACCACTTTCACCTCAAAGTGAGAGAAGAGAACACCTTCCCACAGTGTCACCAGCACAGTATCAGAACTATCTGATGTGGAATTACAAAATAAAAGCACCAACAACTTTCATTTATATGCTGTTTTGTGTCTATTTTTAAAATGTTATTGTGTGTGTGTGTGTGAGAGAGAGAGTGTGTTATGGTGGGGGGAAATCACATTCGCTAGACAGGCACTTGTGTTAAGATCAGTTGACGCTGACGATTTTTACCGTAGTACGCTATTTATGCGCGACCGTAGAAATAACGTGGCGGCTAGATTGGCCGAGCTTTTCTACTTGGCGGTTGGCTTGACCGCAGTAACGCCCGCTCTCCGCTCTGCATACGCGCTGGATACGCTTGCGGTGTGAAACAGGCGTAAAGCAAGTAGTTATACAAATCCCATTAAGTAAACATGAAGCTGAAGTACTCGAAAACATAAGTATGGCAGGTATATTGGGATGACAATGAAACAGGTAGACATTTATATAATGGGAAGATAGAGAACAGGAATCGAAGGAAATGTAACTCAGTTGAGAATATATCAGTATTTTATATAAAATTGGAAAACACTCAACTGGGGAATGCATACACTGTAACCAGTAAGAAACCGTTTATCATGTATTACTTCATTGTAGGAAATACAACAATGAGAGACGTCACATTACTCAGTCATTGAAGATCGTTTAATGGTTTGTTTTCATTTCGTATGCGAGCAATTTTCTTGATCCACACTCCAGTACAGTCGGTGACGGTAATTGCCAAGAAGCACCAAAGAAGAAGATATATCTCCAGTTTGGGCTCAGTGTTGGGCGTCGTGACGTCACGGTGTCCCGTCTTCTCGCGAGTACAGGAAACTGGAGCGGGGAAGAACTATCGCCGCATATTCTGTTTGAACTCGTTAATGCTCGGCAAATCGCCGTTTTTTAGCAGACTTTCCGTTAACACGTTGTTTTTTTGCGGACAGTGTCGTATAATACGAGTCTCTTGTTGCTGAAGTGCGGGATGTGTGCTTTAATCCGGCGGGATCGGATGGTGACGCGTCAGGAGATGTCGCGCTGAGACACGCCGCTTCATTCATGTTTCACACCGTAACTTTAATTAAATGAAACATGTTTTACACTCTTTGTTAAATCTTGCTTTTAGAGGTTGATTTTAAACACAGAAGTTTTTCAAGCGCATGTGCTTGGCTGAGCTTTATTTTTATTTTTCATCACTGTAGCTGCTAATGCTAACTGCGCAGGCCGCTGCTGGAGTTTATAAATACACATTCATTTTAAATTTTTTATGTTGTATATGTGAGTGTAGAGTGAAGCTGTTTATTGATCAGTCATTAGGATGTGTTCTTAATCCGTTCAGACTCGCAGCTGTAGTGCTGAAGTTTCTCCTTAATTCTCTTGATTCTTTTAAGTCACTGGTTTTACAGAACTGATTGAACTCATGTTGAGAAAGTTGATGGCTTGACGAACAATTACTTATATAATCGATAATATAATCTGTTAAACGTCCTGGCTGCGATTATACTGAACAGAAGAAAGAAACACTTCTAAAAGGTACTTAAACACTTTACCCCTCCGTTTCTGATCTGGTCCTCTCTGTCTGTTACTGATCTGATCCTGTGCCTGTTAATGTACTGATGTGATTCTCTGTCCGTTTCTGATCCGATCCTCTGTCTAGTACCGTACTAATGTGATTCCCTGTTTGTTTCTGATCTGATCTTCTGTTACTGTGCTGATCTTATCTTCTGTTACTGTTCTGATCCTCTGTCTGTGGCTAATCTGATCTTATCTTTTGTTAATGTACTGATCTGATCTGATTCTGTCTGTGACTGGTCTGATTTTCCTGCCTGCTACTGGTCTGATCTTCTGTGTTACTGCTCTGTATGAAGTACATTTGAAGTACATTGAAATTACATTTGCAATTGTGTTTTCTGTTTGTGAATGTAAAAGTTGTGACAAAATTGTTTGCATTTTCGTTTACACTAACGTACAATATCTGCCAAAATTCAAATAGAAATGCAAAGTCCACTTGCAATTGCTCTTTCCATGTCAAGTTACGACCCTGTCATATTTAAATTGATCTGATCTTCTGTCTGTTACTGTACCGATGTGATTGTCTGTCTGAACCAAACTGAAGAACTGCAATACACCATCCACGGTATGTTCCGCAGTACTTCTGATATACCGAACACCCCCCACCCCCTACCCCCTGTTGCCCCGACCCAGCACCGGCCCATTTTTGGGTTTGACTTCACTTTTCCTCTGCAGTTTTTTGTCCCTGTTTCCACCCCCCCTTTTCTTAATATTTAACAACATGTGCAAAAATTGTGCCTGGTGTAAAGGCAGTATAAGGCAGTGTAATTGCACACATTTTTGTGTGCATGCGTTAAGGCATGCGTTAGTAATTAGAAATTTCAGTTAACGTTTATGAACTTTTGAATTAAACCACACAGACCAACAAATCAAATACTATTATTTCAATTTGTAATTTTATAATCGGTGCAAGTGAATCTTCCTATCTCTCCTCCTCTATCTTTCTCTCAATCTATATCTCCTATCTCTCGCATGTTCTTGCTTTTTACGTGTAGATCGCTATGTAAAGATGCTGCTGGTTTTAAAGTTTTTTTTGCAATTTAAGCAAAAACGGTCAGTTGCGTTTAAAATAAAGTGCTGGAGCGATGACTGATCACTCATAATACAGCAACACTTCATAAGAATCCCTTAAATCAGACTTCATGTTGATGACCTTATAGTAAATTTGTTACATCTATGCATAAATTAATACTTTATGCATATTCTTAAATATACTGTATACACTGACCAAAATTATAAACGCAACACTTTTGTTTTTGTCCACATTTTTCATGAGCTAAACTCAAAGATGTAAGACTTTTTCTATGTACACAACAGGCCTATTTCTCTCAAATATTGTTCACTAATCTGTCTAAGTCTGTGTTAATGAGCACTTCTCCTTTGCCGAGATAATCCATCCACCTCACAGGTGTGGCATAGCATGATGCTGATTAGACAGCATGATTATTGCACTGGTGTGCCTTGGCTGGCCACAATAAATGGCCACTTTAAAATGTGCAGTTTTATCACACAGCACAATAGTGTTGTCATGATACTGGAATTTCTAACTTCGATATGATTCCTTAAAAAATATCGATATTTAATAAGATTTTCTATACCACTGGGAAAAACTGCCACAAGAAAAAAAACATGTACCGTTTAATTTTTATTAACTGATGTTATCAAAGTTTAATAAATACTGTAACAAATGTATTGCTCATTGTTCATTAATGTTGGTTAATACATTAACATATATATGATGAACAGATTTTAATTTCAGGTTCGCATATATTCATTGATCAACTCACATAAATAGAGCGTTATAGTAAACACAGATGCGCAAAGGTGCATCACATGCGAAAACGAACCTCACTGGAACAACATAAGGACACTCATATCAGCAACAATACTGGGCCATCTTGGTTAATATTTCAGTAATGTTCAAATATGAGCCAACCTCTCAAAACTCTTTATATAGGTCTGGGTGTCTATCTTTCAGGTGCTTTGTTAAATGAGTGGTGTTAGCACCTTTTGTTAGCACTGCTTTGTAACAACGCTTACATATTGGCTTTCTTGTGTCTTCACTGTTTGTGTCTATCGGATTAAAATCAATCAGATTGATGAATTCTAGCGCAGTGTTTACATCAACGCTTAAAATCGGATTTGATCTTGTGACATGCGCACAGTACACGAATACACGTTTCCCGCCGTACCATACTAGCAGCCACTCTATTGCCAGTGCTTCTTTTTACGTTTTTTCAAAGCACAATTAACATTTAAAACACTGAGCAACAGCATGCTTTCATTAACTGTCCAGTTTTGCATCGCCATCTAACAACAACAGCCGTGCGTCATACGTAAAACCCCCCATACAGTAAAACTGCACATTTTAGAGTGACCTTTTATTGTGGCCAGCCTAAGGCACACCAGTGCAATAATCATGCTGTCTAATCAGCATCTTGATATGCCACACCTGTGAGGTGGATGGATTTTCTCAGCAAAGGAGAGGTGCTTCTCTAACAGATTTGTGAACAATATTTGAGATATTAATAAGATAATAGGCCTTTTTTGTACATAGAAAAAGTCTGTTTTAGAAACCAGGTTTTCTCTGTCAGGATTTATCTTTGTCAATGGTCATTGACAAAGTCAGTTTAAGTAATTACAAAGTAGTTAGGAATGGCATACTTCTGCAAGTATAATCCAAAAATAACAAAGAAATATAAATCAACGTGATTGCAGCACACTGCTGGGAAACAAGTGTGTATAGCATGTGTTTAGCATAGTGTATATATTCTTTGTTTCAACTGCCTTGAAATATGTATTGCAAAAGAAAACTACACTAGCATTGAATTAATTAAAGTAGCTCCTTCTGAAAATGTAGGAATATTTTAATGTCTTTCCACAGTTACCCTTACAAGCCCGCCCCCAATATTTGTTAATTTCTTCCACATTAGCTTCTGACGGCTATTTTTTAGCATTGCTGGTGCCATGCTGTGAACCCTACCCCCACAGCAAATTGAACCTTGGCTCCTAAGCCATGATATGAACCGAACCGTAACATTGGTATATCATTACACACCTATCTGTTACGGATTTGATCTTTTGTTTGTTAATAATCTGATGTGATTTTCTGTCCATTACTGATCTGATGTGATTCTCTGTCTGTTACAGATTTGATCTTTTTTCTGTTACTTTACTGATGTAATTCTCTGTCCATATCTAATCTGATTCTATGTATGTTACTGTATTGATGTGATTCTCTGTCTACTGATCTGATCAGGTTTTTGTGATTGTGTTTGTGTGCAGATGATGTGTGAGGTGATGCCCACCATCAGCGAAGCCGAGATCAGCAGTAACGGAGCTGCTCCGGGCTCTGGTTCTCCAGTACAGACGGACCCTGAAGGTCATTTTGAATCTTTGATGGTGTCCATGCTGGAAGAGCGAGACAGACTGCTGGACACGCTCAGAGAGACACAAGAGAACTTGTGTGTAACGCAGAGTAAACTCCATGAGGTCAGCCATGAGCGAGACTCGCTGCAGAGACAGCTCAACAGTGCCCTCCCACAGGTAAGTTGGGCTCCGACTGCAGCATTACACATTATCCAGGGCCAATATTAGCTTAGTGTCTTTTGTTCTCTAACCACATAAAACAGTCATTTTGTCAAATACTTTCATTGAATCAGAGATGTATCTGTTAGTGTTTTTATTCTTCCGCTCCTAAATCTATGGCAGCCCATAGAGCGCTATCGTAAAAGTTTTGGCACACAGTTTGTAAATGTAATCATACTAAATTGAGGGTGTACTCACACTAGGCATGGTTGCCGTGAACCGGAATTTTTCCTTTGAATTCTTTTCACTTTGTGTCATGACTTTGATAAAGTGAAAGTTATATCGTAACCCATACCCAGTATGTGACCTCTTCATTTAACCCATCACTGGTAAGGAATAAACACACACTGAAAGTCATGCAGCAAACTACTGCGACCGGGGAGCAATCAGGGATTAGGTGCCTTGTTCAAGGGCACTTCAGTCGCTACCTGCCAGTGTTGGAATTAAACCAGCCACCTTCTAATTACAAGCCTGACTCACCAACCAGTAGGCCACAACTGCCCCCATATGTAACTGCCCCTTATAAGCCCAACCATTTTTTTAAATAATACTCAAACTAATTTGACAAAGCACGTCAAAATGGATGCAAGGCTGTACAATGCTATTGGGTTTGACATGGTACTTGGTATGTCATAACAGGCATGACCAGAGGGTACATGTACAATTTCACCACAGTGCCACCTACTGGAGCAGAGACAGAAAAAGTGGCAAAATTGCTTATAACTTATAATAATGATTTGTCCTAAACCATAAGGGTGGTAAACATGGAGTCCTTGAGGCATACCGAGTCAAATGTGTTCCAATGTTCCTCGTCCATTTTGGGTGTCATCCATTTTAAATTTTGTCATAAAATGTAATATCTTACAAACACAATCGAGTATCATTACAAAAGTTGGTATGGTTGATTGGGATCGTTCTCTGAGATTACCTGCAAAGTTTGGGGCCAGTGCCCCCAGTGGTTAAATTATATAATTCATAAAACCGCTTATAATCTTTGATTAATTTACCTTGTATCTGCTGTTTGTACATTCCTGTTAACTATATTTCCTATCGACCATTTTGAGTTAGGTGGAAAACCTGCTTTTTCAAACTCCTCCTAGGACACCTGATTTGCAAGAAATTTTGTGCATCATGTAAGGACACTCCTGACACAAAGTTATGAAAATCTTTTTAATTCACAAAACAGTTGTCAAATTGTCTCAGTTTTGATGGCACCATTCCAGAAAGCATCTGAGGCTATAACTTTGCATGTGTCATTATGACCACACCATGACTGCCTCATCGCCACCTGCTTCTCAGAAATTGTCTAAAAATTTCACTTTGAACCATGCGATAATTGCTGCTTGCAGCGTGTTTATAGCCCGTTTATAGTTTTTTGTTTTTAGGGGCCAAGCACCGAAGGTGCGAAGGCACCTATAGTGTTTGTTCCATTTAGTTGTTCCGTTAGTTTTTTTTTTTCTTCTTTATCCGCTCTTGAAGTCTATGGCAGCCCATAGAACCGTACATAGGAAAGTTATGAAACTTGGCACACTGATAAGGACAGTATGAACATTAACTACACCAATATTGGAGTCCCTAAATCAATCCCTCTAGTGCCACCAACTGTCCAAACATTCACTTTTGTGTTGATAACTTTTGACCCATAAGGGCTAGAAAGCAAATTTTTCCCCTTGATTCCGTGGCTCATGCACGGAATACACCCGCAACGTCGAATACACCCTATAACATCATTTTCCGTCATGAAAATCTTTCCGCCATTTTAAATTTTTTGAAAAACCTACTTTTTCGAACTCCTCCTTTAAAAGTTTGTCTGATTTGCACGAAATTTTGTATGCATCATCTACAGCCATCCTAGACAAAGTTATTAAAAGATTTTTGATCATTGTGGGCGTGGCCCATTTTCAATTTAATTGTAAAATGCAGTATTTAACTAACGCAGTTGCATATCGTTGCGAAACGTTACATGGGTCATCATCCCCATATTTTGAGGTGACCTGCAAAATATATATAGTACAATTTATGAAAATGCTTATAACAAGTGATTGCAATAACAAATTGTCATGCAATTTATTTCTTTAGATTCTCTGGCTTATGCCAAGTTTTGCGATACCAAATTTGTCATAGTCAGTGCTATGTCTTGTTAGCAATTTTGAATTTTTTGGAAAACATACTTTTTCAAACTCCT
This sequence comes from Botia almorhae, assembly GCA_036877575.1. NCBI lineage: Eukaryota > Metazoa > Chordata > Actinopteri > Cypriniformes > Botiidae > Botia > Botia almorhae. Next base: position 12,182 of record JAZGTJ010005714.1, read on the forward strand.
CCTAGGGTGTTTGTCTGATTTGCATGAAATTTTATATCACAGCATCTAGGCACACCCACGACAAAAAGTTATGGAAATCTTGTTGATATCTCTTACCGCTCTTATTCACCGTGTCTACGAATTGTTCGGCGTTCACGCAATAATTAATATGAGGCTATATTTTGGCAACGCTTTGGTGTTTTGACACGAAACTAGGTATATGTCATCACAGGCATGACCTGAGTGTGCGTGCACCATTTTGTCACAGTGCCACCTATTGCTCGAGATATAAAAATTGCCTATTTTCGCGTATAACTTTCGAATGCTTTGGTCTATAATTATGATCTATTTCCTAACTTCGGGACAGTCGCACTAGATCTGTTAATTTATCTGTTTTCAAACGTGATTTACTGCAGCTTTACTACATTTACATGCTTGTTTTCAGTGTTTGTATATTTAATTTATGCATATATCATGTAGTTACTATACAAAAAATACATTTATTTTAGATGCTTATAGCTTCACAAGTGAACATAATGTTTGATTTTGTCTAATTGTACTATAAATATCTAATTTGTTTACACATAAACTGTCAAAACAATGTATTATTTTATTTAGATTTTTTAAAGCATGGTTGTCAACTTGCCATCAGTTAGGGTTAGGGTTAGTTCAATTTTTTATCATTAAAATGGAACAAATGTTGATTAACACATTGCTTGCATATTGCTTAGAAAATTTCTTAGAAAATTGTTCCAATTGCAAATGTTTTTGTATTCACAAGCTCATTGTTTTTGTTTGCACTGGAAAACAGAAAAAAACAGAGAAGAAAAGTCAAACTTTCACACAAATCTCAAAAATGGACTGGACAAAGTTATTGGCACTTTATTAAAATTGTAAGAAATACTTTTCAAGCATGTGATGCTCCTGTAATTTTTATTTAGACACACCTGTGGAAGTAACAGGTGTGGGCAATATAGTAATCACACTTGCAACCAGTTAAAATAGAGAAAAGTCGACTTTGTGTTGTCACACTGAGAATGGAGAAAAGAAAGTGTAAAACATGGCTACAAGTCCATCTTTAGAGATCTTAATGTTCCTGTGTCCACTGTGCGCAATATTATTAAGAGGTTTACAGCCAAAGGCATTGTAGCTAATCTCCCTGGATGTGGACAGAAGAGCAAAATAATGAAAAGTTACAGAGAAGGATTGTTCAAATGGTGGATAAGGCACCTGATTAACTTCCAAACAAATTCAAGCTGATCTGCAGACACAGGGTACAACACTAGCTGTGTTTACATGGGTCTATGTAAACGCAGCTAGTGTCAGCTTGCACTATCCATCACCTGAATGAAAAGGATGCTATGGTAGGAGACCCAGGAGGACACAAAGGCATAAAAAAGCAAGACTGGAGTTTGTCAAAACTTGTGTGAGAAAACCAGAATGCTTCTGGAAGAACATACTTTAGACAGATGAGACAAAAGTAGAGCTTTTTGATAAAAGACATCATGGCACTGTTTACAGAAAAAGAAATGAGGCCTTCAAAGAAAAGAACACAGTCCCTACAGTCAAACATGGTTGAGGTTCAAAGATGTTTTGGGGTTGCTTTGCTGCTTCTGGCACTGGATGTCTTGACTATGTGAACGGTATCATAAAAACTGGTGATTACCAAAGAATTTTAAGGCGCAACTTAGTGATCAGTATCAGAAAGCTGCGTCTCCACCAGAGGTCATGGGTCTTCCAGCAGGACAATGACCCGAAACAACACACTTCAAAAAGCACTTGTTACAAACAAATGGTTACAAACAAAGAGATTTCTGAAATGGCCAGCAATGAGTCCAGATCTGAATCCCATAGAACACCTGTGGAGAGATCTTAAAACAGCAGTTGGGAGAAGGCATCCTTAAAATCTGAATGACCTGGAGCAGTTTGCAAAAGAAGAGTGGTCCGAAATTCCAGTAGAGACGTGTAAGAAACTCATTCATGGTTACAGGAAGCGGAAGCGATTATTTTTTCCAAAGGGGTGTTACCAAATATTAAGTTATATTGTGTATTCCAATTCCAGACTTTGGAAAAATTACTTTGAACAGTGACCGTTTTCATATTCTTCTGCATTCTACTGTATCCAAACGTAATATCTTATTGCTGGCATGTTTATATTTTAATTTCATTATGTGAATTTTATGAGTACAACTCAATGCTTGTTTTCTTTTATTTGTATTTTTGATATTTAAAGAGATTTTACTATTCAAAAACTAGACAAGCTTTTGTTTTATTTAGGGTTTAAAATGTCAAAATTAAAGTTAGTTAAACTCAATATGTGGCTTTTATATTTTTTAAAGTACACTTTTATACATAAACACCCTGATTTAGGGTTTTACATATGTATTGTAAGCAAAACATCAATTTTTTTGTTTATCCGATTAATCGAAAAAATAATTGTTAGTTGCAGTCCTATTGTGAACCTAACTTTTGTTTAGGTTAAGTTTGTCAAATAATATTTATGCCTATATTTCATTTGGTTTCAGTTTATAGAAATATTAATAAAAATGTAAAAAAGAAACAATGAACATTTTGGGCATATTAAGCGAAGTGTTTGTGTGTCCCTTGGCTAGTTTTCATATGTGTCATGACTAAAAGTGTTCTGAAAACCAATGCTGGTTTGTTTTCTGTGTTGTGATTTTACAGTCGTCTGTTGTATCCTCTCAGTGTGTTCTTGCTAACCTTTAAATTAAAGCTACAGTCTGAATGATTGACACCACTGCAGTACATCCTGCTTTTAAGAAATTAGAGACAAAGAGGCAAATGCCACATTTCGTACATTAAACTACTTTATTTACAAAAAAGTAAGGAATTAAGTAATTAAAACAAAGTATAGGGGTGGAAGGAAAAAAAAAGAATTTGCACGGGTGGGTATTAAGGGATAAGAATTTTTTTTAAAATCCAATTAAACAGACAAGTACAACGAATCAGATATGAAACCTGATTGATAAATACCTATTATTTATATAATAGGTCAAGGAGTCAAAGGAGACCACATATGTAATTATATATCAAAAGATTCAAAAGTTATGAGCAAAAATAAAAAAAAATCATATTTCTGGACCAGTAGGTAGCGCTCTGACGAAACGGGGCATGCACCCTCAGTTCATGCCTATGATGACACGTACCATGTTTCGTGTCAACATACCAAAGCGTTGCGAAGATACAGCCATATATTTATTTTAGCGTGCTATTCGTCGAATTCATTTAAAAATCTTTTAATAACTTTTTGTCTGGGATATGTGTAGATGAGGCATATCAAATTTGGTGCAAATCAGACAAACGCACTAGGAGGAGTTCGAAAAAGTAGGTTTTTCAAAAAATTTAAAATGCCGGAAAAAGTTTTATGACGGAAAATGACGTCATAGGGCGTCATAATGGTGTCATAGTTGACTCGGCATGAGCCAAGCAATCAGAGATGATTTAAATGATCATCAGAAAATGATTTAGGGACTCCAAAATTGGTGTGGTTAATGTTCATACTGTCCCCTATCAGTGTGCCAAATTTCATAACTTTCCTATGTATGGTTCTATGGGCTGCCGTAGACTTCAAGAGTGGAAGAAGCTGATACATAACTAAGAAAACTAACGGTTTCATTAGGGGTCTTTGCCCCTTCGGCCCTAAATATAGCTGCAAGCAGCAATGACGGGGTCAAGCCCCTGAGTGCCACTATGGGAAGCATTTGATGCTTAAGCAATGACATTAAGAAAAATAAGATGAGAAAAATTGATTTGCTGTCACCAGTTTTGTTATAACATGGTCAGGATGCTATGACAATGACACCTACAAAGTTTTGTGTCAATATACCAAAGCGTTGACCCCTAATAAGAGTCGTCTTCGCCCCTTTGGGGCTTGACCCCTAATAATAAGAAAACTAACTAAAACAATAGGGGGCTTGACCCCTAATGAAAAAGCTTACCGTCCTGATGATTTGCCTTCATCTGTGATACCCACAAGCTTCTTTTTTATGTGCTTGTGCATCACAGCCACGCAAGCTCTGCTTTGCAGTTTGCAAGTTACAATCTTCCCTGTGGAACACTATAGGTTGCTCACTAAGGTATCTGAGGACTTGGGTCGCACACTTTCATCCTCTGTGCCAGTACTCTCCATTTTTGCGTTGTACGCCTGTTTTTGCCGAAACACTGATCAAATGTCTAGTAAGGTGCCCTGGTAACTATACAATAATGAGATTCGTTGACAACTAATTTGTTAATCGATAATCAATTATGATTTATTATTAACCAACCAATTTTTGAGCCCTAATGGATTTAAATAGCTTATGACTTGTTGTTAAAGGAATTTGCTGTCCTTACAAAAGAAGTGAACATGTGTCGAGAGCAGCTTCTGGAGAGAGAGGAGGAAATTGCCGAGCTGAAAGCAGAAAGAAACAACACGCGTGTAAGTTCTCCAGGAAAAAATACTGAGACAATAAATATACTTGAATAGAAAATACTTGATGTAATGTTTACACGCAATGTTTCTGTTTTTGATGACACAGTTGTTATTGGAGCATTTAGAGTGTCTGGTGTCCCGTCATGAGCGTTCTCTGAGGATGACTGTAGTTAAACGTCAGGCACAATCTCCTGCAGGCGTCTCCAGTGAAGTGGAAGTTCTCAAAGCTCTCAAATCTCTGTTCGAGCACCACAAAGCCCTGGATGAGAAGGTAAGCTGACTTCTGTGCTGTTGGTGTGGCTTGTAGCAGAGGTGTGGTCAGGAGCGTTGATGGTGTTTTGTTGGTGTCAGGTCAGAGAAAGATTACGCGTGGCTCTGGAGAGATGCAGTGTTCTGGAGGAGCAGCTGACCGCCTCTCATAAAGAGGTGAGATGTCTCGAGAGTTCTTAACATCATCTGTGCTGAATGTGATGTCATGGCTGATGATGCGTGTCACTGGTGTGTTGTAGCTGACGTTTCTCAAGGATCATAATCAGAAGATGGTGATGAGTGATGGGACAGCTGAGGTCAACCACTGCTCTGACACTAACTGCAAGGTAACACGCACACCTGCTTCCTGACCTAAGTGACAAATGTCCTAAATGTTAAAATGATTTGTGAAATTTTCCAATTATTAAAACAGTTTTTATTTGGTTAAACACAAACATGTGCACATTAATACACATTTATTACTGTATGAGCTGCCTGCAATTATAAAAGTGACTTGTGTAACTGTTATTTATCTGGATAAGTGTTAATATTGCAACTTAAGCATTGGTTTATTTTATTAAAATAGCTGTGTTATAAAAAAGGCTGTGTTACAGTCAGTTTCAACACAGACTCTCAAGCCTTTTAAATAACTGTGTAAAAGTTTTTATGAAGAAAACTCAATCCGCAGGAATTACATAAAGTTTGTGCTTAGAAAAGTGATCTACTTAAAAAAATAAAAAATTGACACTTTACTGCCCAAATAATAAACCTTTATGTTTACGAAGAATGTAGAACTTTATAAATATGGATAGCAAGGTGCACGTCCCTTTTTTTTTAAAACCTACGTGTTGGTCTGTAGAAATGATGCAGCCTGAGAAAATAAATGAATGTAAAAATGAAGACATTATTTACTAATCCTTTTCATTCAGACAACCCTGTAGTTTAATTTGTTCTTCTAAATCAAAACAAATAATTAAAAATAAAATAGTGGTCCTATCGCATTTCTCTGCACACACAGCTAATGCAGTTCAGCGTGCAATCAGTATCTTGCAAGACCCCATTTTGTTGCCTTTTAAACTTTGTGAAACATCATTGTTTGCACAGAAGGTTTTACTAAACCAACATATGCTTTTATTTTAATTTTTAATTCTCAGTTTTGGTTACCAAGAAAAAAAATCATAGAGGGTTTTATATGACATGAGGGTAAGCAAATAAGGACCAAGTTTCGTTCATATCCCTTAATAGAAATGCCTAAAAGCTGCACACGTGTGAACCTCCAGTTCTCCACATACATAAACAGTTTTCTGGAGACTCAAAATTCTCCCCAATTCTAACATATAATGACAGTAACTGTATGTCTGTATCCTCGTGCACGTCTGTGTCTGTGTGTGTCTGTGCCGTATCTTTGTCATGTCTTTTTGTGCATCTGCGTCCGTGTGTGCTGCTATCTTTGTCTTTTGCAGCAGAGGTTGTCAGATGTTTCTCTGGCTCCAGAGGGGGATTGTGGGAGAAATGGTGAGCTGCAGGAGGTGATGGACAGACAAAACAAAGAGCTGGTAGTGATGAAAGAGCGCGTTGCTTCTCTCAGTAGCCACATCACAGAGCTGGAAGAGGATCTGGACACGGCCCGCAAAGATCTCATCAAATCAGAGGACGCCAACACCCGCCTCCAGAGAGACTTGCGAGAGGTACCACTCCAGCACATGACTGTATTCCACAGTGCCATTGATGTGTGAAGCTCTTAATGGTACATCTTTTCTCTCAGTGTGTTGCTCAGTGTAAAGACATGGAGGAGAGAATCACCACCTTAGAGAAGCGTTACCTGGCCGCTCAGAGGGAAGCCACATCTGCCCACGATCTTAATGACAAACTGGAGAATGAGATGGCCAACAAAGACTCTCTGCTCTGTCAGGTCAGCCTGAGGTGACACTGGGGGATCATGTTATGATGGTGGTATATACAAGGTTTTTCAGTCCAGTACAAACTTTTAAGGGGTCATGTCATTTTTGTAACAAAATGTCTTATTTTTCCTAAAGGTCATAATTTTATAAAATCCTTTTGCCATCCTCACTCATTTAAATTTATTATGCTGCTTGTTTCGTGGAAATGCCTTTGTTTTTAAACAGGGACTAAACTTGGTATGTTGCAATTTCTTTTTGGTTCTGTTTGCTTTCAGAAGGCAGCATTTCCAAACAGACCAAAAAGTGATGTGTGAGTAAACTCTCCTCTCACTGGTCAAAGTGGATTTTCCGGGATTCCGCTCAGAGAGGTCATTAGTCAGGACAGATAGATAACAACATTGTGGGCTTATTGTGGCTTGTAGCTGTTGTTATATTCTTCATTTTTAACAAGAATCAAGTTTTGTCAGACAACATTTTTTCCACGTTCAAGGTGACATTTTAAAATGAAACGTCACTCTTTTTTTGTTGGGGATGATATGCTCACCCACAAAATTAATTTTAATTAGCAATTAGCAAAACACATCACCATACACGGTGAACCAGCCTGGTTTGTTGGTCCATTGGGTTAAATTGCTTGCTCACAACAAGCAATTCGCTCACCAAATCTATTCTTTTATTTTCCATCAGGCCGAGACGAAAAAAAAGACAAAAACAATTTTAAAATAATCATGATAGGTAAAATATTATTTAATCATGATTAAATAAAATATAGTAAATATTATTTTTCTTTGAATCTGCTTACCAAACTGTTATTTGAGGTTTCTTTACTGTTATTCATTTGGGCTATATAGGAATGTCGCTAAGGTGTGCGGGATAAACTGCATAATCCACTTGACAGGTCAAAATCGCATACACAAAAACAAGCTCATTCACTCACACAGTTGACATTAAGTCTGCTGTTAGATCTTAAAATAACATGATGTAAGTAAACGGTAGTAACGGTTATAAAAAAATGTTCAAAAGTTCCACACACACAACTCAATGACAGTGGGACTCTGTACATTACGTTTACATGTATGCATTTGACACATGCTTTTATCCAATGCGATATACAGTACATTGAAGTTATACATTTTGTCAGTGCATGTGTTCCCTGGAAATCGAACCTACGATGCAATGCTCTCGAATGGAGGTCTTGTGGTATTTGGGACAGGATAGAAAAGTGATGGTGAGTTGTTTTTGTTCAGATGGAGGAGAAGAACAGGCAGCTGCAGGAACGTTTGGAGCTGGCTGAGCAGAAACTCCAGCAGACCATACGCAAGGCAGAGACACTGCCTGAGGTGGAGGCAGAGTTAGCGCAAAGAGTTGTGGCCCTCACAAAGGTACCTCAGTTTACACACTAAAACCCTCAAATATTATGTGCTGTCATATTACAGCCGAAATATGCCAGCCAGCTGCAGGCATTCAGAACATATTGTGGTGAAAACATTTTCTGGCTAGCTTGTAACTTAAATAAAGTCCACTTGAATTTTCTGCAGATAGGTGCAAATATAATATTACATTTATGTTAATATTATATTTACATATAATATTATAAACTACAGGCAACATTTCTCCCAAATTTTAAATAAACATTGTCATTTAGAGCATTTAATTGCATTTGAAGTCTGAAAACACTGCATGTTTTTGGTTTTGACCAGAGTTCATTTTCTGCAAAAAAAAGGTTAAGGCTAACTTAAACAACACAGTACTAATGTTTTGACCAAGGAAGAGTTCAAAAATCAACAATTTGTGGAATAACCCTGTTTTTAATCAGTCACAGCTTTCATGCGTCTTGGCATGCTCTCCACCAGTCTTTCACATTGCTGTTGGGTGACTTGATTTCATTCCTGTTGCAAACATTCACACAGCTCAGCTTTGTTTGATGGCTTGTGACCATCCATCTTCCTCTTGATCACATTCCAGAGGTTTTTTTAGGCGGTTTATGTCTGGAGATTGGGCTGGCCATGACAGGGTCTTGATCTGGTGATCCTCCATCCAAACCTTGATTGACCTGGCTGTGTGGCATGGAGCATCGTCCTGCTGGAAAAACCAATTCTCAGAGTTGGGAAGGAGGCAGGTTTTCTTCTATGACAACCTTGTATGTGGCTTGATTAATGTTCCCTTCACAAAGATGAATTTGCCCAATTCCAGCCATGCTGAGGCACCACCACATCATCACAGATCCTTCACCAGATTTTACAGCGAGTGTGAGACACTGTTGCTTGTAATAGGCCTCTCCAGGTCTTACCATTAGACGACCAAGTGTTGGACAAAGCTAAAAATTGGACTCATCGGAGAAGATAACTTTACTCCAGTCCTCTACGGTCCAATCCTTATGGTCTTTTGCAAACCTCAACCTGGCTCTTCTGTGCTTCTCATTGATGAAGGGCTTTTTTCTAGCTTTGCACGACTTCAACCCTGTCTCTAGGAGCCTGTTTCGAACAGTCCTCATCGCGCACTTCCAGCTGCCATTTGCCATTCCTTTTGTAGGTAACTTGTTGGTGGTCAAATTGTTCAGTGGAGAGTCAGTTTTGCCCTTTACTTGTCTGTAGTTTTGTTGTCCCCAATGTCTGCAGCTTGACCTTGGTCTTATGAACCACTGTCTTTAAAATTTTAAAGATGTAAGCAACGCGATGCTCACTGTATCCCTCTGCTAGTAAAGCCAGAACCGAACCATTCTTTTCCTCACTTATAACTTTTTAACTTTCTTTCATGGTCAACAGTTATTTGATTCCACTTACGTTTGAGGTTCTACCAGCACTGTTTTTGCCAACAACTGTGTTTTCTGTACTTGCCCTCATTAAATATTTGGTTCATGTGATCACTTAATCAGTACTTCCATTAAGCAAAATGACATGTGCCTGTGGTGGAATTCAACAGACCCTGGAATGGAATGGCTGCCAAAAAAAGTACAGATGCTGATTTAAGAAAAATTTGGAGTGGTCTGTTAATTTTTTCCAGAGCTGTGAAAAGTCTGGCGAGTAAAATAAAATTACTCAAACTTCAATGTGTCTGTAGAGTTTGCAGGTGACGTTTTCTTCAGTAGAACAGTAAAGAAGATTTTTAGATTAAACTGTTTTGCCTGGTAATTCACAAAATGCAAGTCTGACTGTAATGTCTTTGGGTGTAAAATAATAACATACAGGCACCACAAAATGAATCCTCCTGACGATACATTGAAGTCTTGTTAAACGGTTGGTCTGTGCAGAAAACATTATTTACGAGGTTGTGGGTTTAAATTGGAATTGTAAAAGGCTTCATGTATCGTTCTCATGTTTTTGAACTCAGAACATACAAATAAAGCTGCTTGCCTCTTCTGCCCTGTCTGCATTTTTCTGTCAATAATTTTCTAAATGTAACTGTTTGTAACCATGTCAGTAACCATGAAACCATGAAAACCATGCTGATTTTCCTTCACTGTAAAGTCATTGTTTAACCAAATGCATTACGATCTTTTCCTTCCTTCACATGACTGTACTAAAATCTCGTTCTCTCTCTCTCGCTCTCTCTCTCTCGCTCCCTCTATCTCGCTCTCTCTCGCTTGGATGTGCTGGGTGTAGTGTTCTGCGTTCAGTGTCTCTCAGGACAGTAAAGCACAGGTATAGCCCTAACAGACAGGGCCTGTGGTGTCATTCTGTTCTCAATGTTTGTGCAGTGTGTTTTATGTTTTTGTATATGTCATCAGGATTTTCCATATAATAATTTTATTATGTCTATGACCACAGGAACACCGACTGTGAGATGTGATGACTGGCAGTAACATCTTTAAAATTTCAAAATCCCTGGTAGCCCTTTGGGCAGACACTTATTAGATTTTGGTATCCAAAAATAAATTTAAGTAGCCCAAATATAAAAAGACATTATTTTTAATGTAGAATTTTGTAAAGGAGACAAAACATCAATCAAAAACATTTTCAAAACACAACAACAATCGCATAAAATAATCAAATTACAATCATCAATACAAATATTTGGTTCTAACTAAACTGAAATTTCTATGAACTAAAAACAATATAGTACATAATTCAGTCTATGTCAGATTCTGAATTTGAAATATCAAGTAAAGACACAGATAGGAAAATGTCCCTCGATGTTGAGGGCATAGCATCTCCTTTTATCAGCTTTCTCCATCTGTGCAACTATCAGTGATTTTCTCTCCACTGCGCATGCACTCTATCACGTTTAAGCTTGCTGCGGGAGATTTCACTTGTCACATGAGGATAGTAACAGGACGAGCGTCACTGATACACAGTTCGTGCGATCGCAAATTGAAGGTGGAAGTTAAAAGCGAGCACGCATTTAAACACGATTTCAGTACCCCACATATTGATAGTGGCTCCCCGATGCCGGAAAATTACATACAACATAATATCCCGACCAAATTTGTGAGAGAATGCAAAAGCTTATATCTTATAAGATAGCCCAACGGGCAGGGCGGAAATACATTTTGTTAGCCCGACTGGATGACACACTAGCCCCGGGATGTAGGGCTAGCGATTTTGTGAGCCTTGCGTTACATAATTTTTTTAAATTTCATTGTTCAAATTTCTCATGTTTTTATTTGTTGACTGCCTTTTGTTTGTGGTTGTTCGGCTTGTTTTCTGTCAGTTCAATAATTGAATCTTTGTTTATTCTTTATCGTTTGTTTACGCAAGATCTTTGGTTCTGCTTGTTTTTTTTTTTGTTGTAGGCAGAGGAGCGTCATGGGAACGTGGAGGAGTGTCTCAGACAGATGGAGGCTCAGCTGGAGGAAAAGAACCAGGAGCTGCTCAGGGTATGAGACTAAAGACCACAAACTGTATAACTAACCTGTGATAAGTTTTTTTCATTTGTTTTTTTGTGCCTAGAAATTCTTAGTTTATAGAAAAATTCATAAGAAATAAGAATACAAATCAAAGAATACAAATTGCAACAAAACATGCTTGTAAAGGCTAGATAGAGATAAGGCTGCTTCAGCATGATGTGTCATCTAAGGCTGAACTAAATCATACTACGCATGACAAGTTGCCTGCATTTATTTTATTTTAATTGGTTACATTTGCTTAGAATTTATGCATGATATTGAGGAGAAAAAAATATACAGTGTTACCCGCTAAGTTCAATAAGTATTGAACACGTCACCATTTTTTTCAGTAAATATATTTCTAAAGGTGCTATAGATTTGAAGACTCTGTCTTGAAGGTGCTATAGTTAGGCGTCTTAAAGCTGTCATTTAGGGCTGGGCGATAAATCGATTTTATCGATTAACTCGAATGTGTAGTTTACATCGATTTGCTTGAATGAAAATCGGTTTTATCTTTAACGTAATATGCAGACG
>JAZGTJ010005715.1:0-26745 GCA_036877575.1 Botia almorhae
GCGTACATGCAATTTATTTAGGTTTAATTTCAGTTAGTTCCTAAATTCGGGTTCGTTTTTTCTGGGACTCAAAGATAAATTATGAATGAATATTTTTTCTTAAAAAATGCAAAATGTTTTCTTTTAGGGTGAGAAATAGCCCATAGTGATTACAGTGTTTTATTAAAACAGTAAGTCAGTGGTATGTCCTCATATACATAGCTCAATCAGTGTGTGTGTGTGTGTGTGTGTGTGTGTGTTTCAGCAGGACACGTCTCTCAGTGTGTGAGAATCAGTTGTGTAAATGTTTCTCTCCTCAGGGAGTCTGTTTATACCACAGGAGGCTCTGTTTTCACAGCAATGACTGTAAAATACACTGAGCCGTATCTCCTGGCAGGTCTATACACACAAAAACATTATCAAAGCCTAAAATTTAAATTTACATTTTGTTTACCGTGTATCCGCAGAATATTTATACTCTCCAACCTCCTCTAAACATCATTTTTTCAAAATAGAACACAGTCTTTATTTATTGCAATGTAATTCGGGCCAGTAGGATTTCCTCCAGTCATAGCTGAAACTATTCATGACACTAAATAAATATTTAAATATAACATCATATTGTAAATATAACTGTAAATACAATCTATATAAATACAGTAGTGGCACTATTTTAAAGGCATCTTCGGGATATCAGGAGGACTGTGCTAGATAAGACTTAACTAAAAGACCACATGTATAATATTGAAGTGTTTGCTTGACGCCTCATGATTTTTGTGTGTGTTTTAAGGTTTGAATGTAAAAACTTGGTCACATTTCAACCTTCCTCTATTAGAAATGTTACATTCCTTTTGTTTGAGTTCTCAAAGAACCCAGACAGAAACATTAATAAATGTAATGAATTTTTACATATGATTCTGTGACTGCACAATATTTATGACAGCCAATCAGATTTTAGGATCAGCTTTGGTGCTAATATCAGGGACTAGGTTAGAAGCCCAGGGCCAACAACAGTTGACACAGGAACATGCCTTACTTTGCAAAATCAGGACATTCAAATTGTTTAGTTTGATTGTTTATTTGATTATTGATTTTTTTTCTATACTGTTTTTGCATGGAACCCCAAATAGAATAATTTTGTTTAATTTTATTTAGCACACTGCTATAAATGATACTGTAGAGTGCAGAGCTACAAGGGGCAAGCGTAGTAACATTAAAGCAGTATGTGTGTGTGTGTTTCAGCTTTTGAACAGTCTGTGAGGTGCCCTGGGTTGTTTGTGTAGTGTATGTGGGCTTGTGTGTATATGTGTGCCTTCATGTCTGTGGTTCTTGATCGTGTGTGCGTATGTGTGTGTCCATTAGTGGCCGAGCAGGGCTGTTTGTCCCTTCGGCTCTGATGGTTGCACTCTGTGTTTTTGTGGTCATTCTGTGTCCTTCTGAAAGGCTAACAGGAATTAATGTCGGGGAAAAAAGGGTGCTGTCCTTAGATGAAGCAAAAAGCAAATTTTAGGAGAAAGTGCTTCAGAATCCAGTTTTCCCATTTCCTTCCAAGGAGATCTGTAAAGTTATACAGCTTCTGCAAGAACAATAACAGATAGAATTTGTGCAGTTATAAGATGGCTTAACTTGACCAGTACTCTTATATGGAGGTATTGATGCTGTAGAAACTTGTGTGTATGAGTGCAAAGAACATAATTTTGTATGGGCAAAGATTTGTGCAGAAAGTCTGTAACTTAACGTTAAAGTCTGTAACGTTCAAGGCAACGAGGCCGAACCTCGTAGTGAAGACATCACGAGGACTATCTAGCAGGCTGACAGCGTTCCTAGATCAGGAGGTGACAGCAAATGGTTAAATTTGCATAACACTTTTGGGATTGTTGAGACGCTTGTCGGTTTGTTGGGTTATCCAGTCAGGATAGAAATAAGACAAGGGTTATGTGGATGCAGGGGGTTTTCTTCAGTCAATCACCTGAACCATGAGCGTAGTGTGACCAATCTTTGTGGAACTACTGGGAAATCACATCTTGATGGTTCTGATTGGCTGAAGGCACCAAAATAACATGCACAGTAAAAAGTTCTTCACATAGTGACTATTCTGAGCTGTGAACACTTTAAATAGCCCTACAAAATATAATTCACTGCCAAAACATCTAATATTATATTTAATTAATGTATATGTTGCTAATTACATTATATATTCTGTAAATATAAATGGCTACTTTTGAACTCTCTGTCCATGGAGAAATATGTTTTTTGCACTCTAATAGCATAGTTACGGCGTCAACAAGCAGTGGTCAACTAGACCCTCCTCTCCTCTGATGTTTTGTCCAAGATCAACAGCCTGCAATGCAAAACTGTTACTGGTTGTGTTGTGCTGTGTCTGGAAGGTGGGAAGAAGGAATGGTCTCTCATATGGGCCCATCTGTCAATGTCGTATTCACTCATCACATTTACATCTGATCACTGCAGGCAGACATGTGAAACACAGTATTCCACATTAGCGCCAATGCTGCTAATGCTACACCACAACAACATGAAAAAAAATTTCAACTTACATTTTTTTTATGTTTCTGTGCTGTTTGTACATGTTTGGCTATACTTATTACTATGTGAAAGTGTAATATTTGAAATCTCATCTTAAATATAGCAAAACAGCTATATTGTGTCATATTGTAAGAATATTGGAAGTGGTCCTCATTATTTTAAAATAGTGTGTGTGCGCACGTGTTTGTGCATGTGTGTGTGTGTATAGGTGTGTGCAGGTATGTGTGTGTGCGTGTGTGCAGGTATGTGTGCACCCCCCACCTCTAAGAGCAAAAAGGAATAGGAACATCATATTAACCGTTAGATCAGAGATCATTCACGTGACACGCCAATATGGTTTTGGCAAATGTTCAATGAAGCATTAGCATATGTGTTCAGGATTTGCTTTAGTTAGGTCAAAAATGATTAACACTTTGGCTATACAATCAATAACTGATGTGACAATTTAAGTTTCTTGTGTAATTGTATGGACAGAATTCTGTCGTATTTCTCTGGGTCTGAATGTGCGTTGTCGAACTGGCTGGTATGACTTTGCCAATGGGGAATTACAAATGTTTGTTTGTTTGATGCTAAGGTCATACATCTGTCGAGTGGTCAGTCATAGCGCAAAATAGATTTGACAATCATCAGTAAAACCTTTATAATATTACAAAGTGCATATCTAAAATATTTATAACCATTTTGGTTAAACTAAATCATCTCAGTTCCTAATAACATTAAACGTTGTCCCAGACTGTTTGTGCTACAGACATGAATGATATATTGCTTGTTGATAAGAGGTGTGCCATTTTTTTTGGCACACCTTTGGCGACCACACAAGCGATCGTATTTATGAATTTTGATGGGTGAACAATAAATCAAAGGCAAGCAGAACACCCTGGCAACCACAGAAAATTGAAAACTGTAGCGATGTTTGCCCAGTAGAGACATGGACAAGCACCACTTACACATGAGAAAATAAAATCTTTTACCCTTTTTGACTTTTGCATTAGAACCTGTGAATCTCAGTGTACTTACCAAAACTCAAGGCGCAAAGCCCTCAGGACTAACCACCAATCTCAGTTTAACTGAATCTTGGTGTCGAGAGAATCTCTTGAGAAGAGTGTCTAGGGACCGGAGGAAACACAACTGCAAAGAGAGAGGAACGTTTGGCGAACAAGTGCAGAGTAGAACAGATTGTGTCGTCTTAAAGGTCAGCGTCGCTTATTTCCTGGAAGGACCTGACATCCATTACCCTGTCTCTGACTGGACATGTTCCACACAGCAGGATGGCTGGATCTACAGGCTATGCTCAGAATGGAATACATGCATACTGTTTACTGTATATAGTTTACATTGAATGAAGCCTACTGTTTTTATTAGTCCATGAAACGGTGTAATTTGAAACAAACATTTTAAACAGTAGCATGCTTTGTTGTTGTCGCATGTCCTTACTTCATTGCATCTTCAATTCAGTGAGTGAGGTCTTGAAAATATAAATGGTTGTTTTATATTTTTTATACAAATTTTGATATTAAACATATTAACTCTTCTCAAACCAATCACAAAAGAGATCTTATAAAAAGCTAACATCTCAGCTGATTCTGACTTTAAGTCAAGTGCATTGTCAAGGTCATGGTCAAGTCAAGTGCATTGCATTGTGGGATACGCTATTCCATGCAGTGTATACTTCAAATTTAGGAAAATGTGGTAAATGCCTTTAAGTCATTTAAGTATTCTATTCACATACTGTTCATAGCATGCATACTGTATACTGCACATTAGTAAGTATTATATAGTAGAATACTAAGCATTCTAGGTGCATAAGCCTGATATGTTTGTGAGTCTAATTAGTGTGCTTCTCACTTCTAATACATTATTAGCAGTCTAT
Source organism: Botia almorhae (assembly GCA_036877575.1). Taxonomy (NCBI): domain Eukaryota; kingdom Metazoa; phylum Chordata; class Actinopteri; order Cypriniformes; family Botiidae; genus Botia; species Botia almorhae. Next base: position 4,394 of record JAZGTJ010005715.1, read on the forward strand.
TCCAGCAGAATGAACATTTCTGTAATGACCTCCCTCATGGCATGCCTCCTATTTTTGTGTTTGTTCATATATCTGCAGCTCATGCAAACCACGCCGCTGCAGCATCAGCGTCACGTCTCCTGGGCTGCCTCTCGCGATTTGTTAATGTTGCACATTCAGTGTCAGTCACAGAGTTATATGTGTCTAATCTGTAATCATAAGATCTCTCTCTCTCCTCTACACTGGGTCACTTCATTTTCCGAAGCTCAGTCTATCGTCCAGAGTTTTTTTAGATCAATATTCAGTGAGTCTGTTGCCAAAGACATCATGTGCAGCTGAGGAGACATTGGAAGTGACTGTGGAGAATTGACAGTAGTTGAGGTCACAATGACTTTTCGATGAGACTGAATGGAGAGAAATAGGTGTGATCTTCAGTTATGGGGCGAGTTGTGCGTGTGTCTCGGTGTGTGTATGTATGAGGAAACTGTTTTTAAAGTGTGAAGTCAGGCATTTATTGATTTTCTTTGGTCTTTTAATTGCATTGTTATTTTGGGAGTGTCATTTGGGTAGAAGAAATTAATCGTATTTTAATATGGACCTGCAGAACATCATGAACCAGGATGAGGAACCAGGAGGGAATGAAGACTTTTGAAGTATTCTGCTTCTCAGATGTTTCTCCTGAAACTGTGGAGGGCACAGATCTAAGATTACTGGGGTCTTTCTCTACTGGGAGCTGAACTGGGATGTTTTAGTGCCAAGTTAAATCCTTCTAAGACCAGAACATATTATTCACATTATGCATTTGCACTTTATGTAAATATATGTGAAAATGTATAATTTGTTTCTATTTTCATTCTATCTTCAAAAAGAATTTTAGGAGAAACATCAGATATTTAAATTAGACTAGGTCTTCTTGAGCTATGAAAAAGCAACATAAAGGAGTAATTAAACTTCCCTCTGAGGAATGTGACAGAAAGTCAGTCTTTCCCTGCTGTTTAGATAAAGAACACATGAAGCTGTAATTGTGGCTCTTCCTCAAGATAACACGTTTAAGTGACATTAGCGTCACACCACATGGATGTTATTGCAGTGTAATTAAGTTTTTCACTGCCTGTAAGGGAAGAATCTTAATCTGGATGGGATGAGGGTTTGGTTAGGGGGCGTATGCAAATTCTTCTTTATTCAAGAATAACCAATGATTTGAGGTGTTAACCTAATTACACAGAGCTATTTAAAGACATACAGATGATTCAATCATAAAATCAGCATGTGGTTTAACGCGCTGTGTGTTCTGGCCTTTAGTAGTGGTAGTGTCTTGTCAGCATAAATAAGTAAAAAATAAAATTAGTATTTTTAAATGTGTATTTAACATTAACATAACATAAATTTATATGTATTATTATAGTATAAACAAAATGATAGAAATGAATTAGCAACTGTACTGTAGTTAAAACCCTCAGTGTCAGACACATGGGCTGCAGTCTCTCTCTGCCTCTCTCCCCCTCTCTCTTTTCCTTACGGTCTGTGTATATCATTCTCTCACTCTCTCTCTTCCTCTTCTCAAAATGAATAATGCATTAACTAACACTAGCTGGGTTGGAAACTCTCTGTTCCTACCAGGAATGCAGATTGCTGTCAAAACATGTTTATCTGTGTGCGCTGTTGAGTATTTTTGCCAGACACATGACAAGAAATTTGATATTGTGTAAATAAAATCGGAGAATCTAATCTTTTGATGGTCATGTGTGTGTTGGCAGGAGAGTGAGCTTCAGCATGTTCTACAGGAGAGAGTGCGTCTGAATCTCCAGCTGTTCAACGATATCCAGAAGGCAGCAAAGTATGAGCAGGTAAGCAGTTAGTCCGGTTCAGGCTTATGGCTGGATAACAAACCCTCAACGGCAACGCACAGTGGTGTTGTCATGCGTTCTGTTTGTGTAGTTCTAGTTTGTTCTCTGGTGGAGAGCACTAATGGTGTTTTTGCCACTTGAGTGGAAGCAGAGGATTGTTCTTCATAAAGCTGGAGGCCTTGGGCCGCCTGCTACACCTTCTTTCATCCTCTAACTCAATCCATTGAGTCCTTCTGCCCTGGAGCACAAGAGTGAGCACCCACTCGCTCGGGAGATTGATGAGTTCATATATGAATGTATCCACACACGACGTATAACTCTGTTCCAAAACTCATTGAGATACTGCCTACCGCCTATATGAAGCTGCCATCTAAAGTAGCATCCTGTTTAAAATGGAACCGTGACTAATGAGGAACACAGAAATAGCACTATGCATTTTGAGGCTTGTCTCATATTTGTTTCAATAGTTTCATGTTCATGTTTTTATGGTAGCATTTCCACACTCTAATAAACATTAAAGACACAGTAAGCATACATATTAGGTACAGAACTATTTTTAATGCTTTTCAGTATTGAGTGAAATATTTGTTTAAAATTGACATTCTTCTTGAGTGTGTCCGCCATCTTGGACTTTGTTTTCACTGAACTTCTTATAGTGCATTATGGGATTGCCTTCTCCACAAAGTATATGTGCGATGCTGCTTTAGATTTTGTCTGCATAATTAAAATAAAGTATTTAGAACAGTCTCGGCATCAGTAGCGCACTTGCAGTGTATGATGCCTTAAAATGCTGCCTTTGTAGGCAGATTACTAGGTTTGAAACAGAAGGCAAATATGAGCATGTAGGTATTTAAATCTCCTGCTGATGTTTGATTATGCTAAAGAACAATAAAAGCACCCAATAAAAGTGGTCACAAATTACAGTCTGCAAAGGTGACCAGCATCAGTTCTCCAGGGCTAATTAGCATTACATGTTAGCTGTTAGAAAGGTCAGGCAGTTATGTGATATGCGATGATGATGATGATATAAGATGATATGTGACTTTTCAAAGCAACATGAGGTACGTAAGTTTCAAATTGACAGTTGCAAAATGATGTAATCAAATATTGTCACAAGTATTTATGTTTAGTGCTGTGAGTACTTTAAATTGTCTGAGATAAATAGTGTTTTACAGACCTGGATACAGTGTTCTCAGAATTAATGCTAGAAACTACAAAAGCATAGTTTAAAAATGAGAAAACCACAGAATTGAATTAGCACCACCAGCAACAAAAACTTACAGCAGAAATTGCTTGTATTTCGGCCAAAAGCAATAAGACATATTACCTGGTGCAACAATATCACTAATCTGGACTCTGGAGTCATGGATAAAAGTAATAAGTCTAATTTATTTTCAATCCTACATTCTGCTTGCAGACAGGTTAATCTTTTAATAAATGGTAATGTCTCTTGACAGCTGGTTGACATTACATGCTCTTGTAGCGGTGTGGACAGCTATCTTGCGGCAGATTTTATGCTAAATAATAATGATTTTTGGTTCTTCAAGGAACCATTTCTTTCTGACCTTTTTAAAGTCTGTAGATCCTTTCTTTTATTACAAAGAACATTTTGTGCAATTAAAAAGAATCTGTGGATGTTAAAAGTTCTTTGTAGAACCATGCAGCCTGACCTTTTAGAAGCTTTAATTGTTAAAACTGTAGCAAAACTGTAACTGTGATTTAACTGTAGGAAGTTAAAAAGGCAAATACCAACAGTAGACAGTAAGGTGTTCTGGAGCTCATGAAGTAGATCCATATTTAGAAGTAGAGTCATTCTCAATCTTGTAACTTAACCCTTTTTTCTAGAAGAATCATAAAGCATTTAACTATAGGCAAACTTAATCCTTAAGAAGATTTAAAAAAAAATTATATCCAATGTCTCCACAATGATGGTAAAATCATACACACCCACAATGCGGGGACAAGCCAGCGGTCCCCACGAAGTAAACCTGCTTTTTTTTAAAAAACAGAAAGGTTTCTGTGAAGGTTAGGTTTAGGGGTAGAGTGAGAGGGATAGAATATACAGGTTGTACATAATAAAAGTCATTAGGTCTAGGGAAAGTCCCCATAAGGCATAAAAACAAGTGTGTGTGTGTTTGTGTGTGTGTGTTTGTGCTTAAGAGGTAACAATTTAATTTCCAGGATGGTCAAGCTGATATTGCTTGTGATGTTGATTATTGGAGTTCTTGCGTGCGGGTTTGTTTGCATAGTCATGGAAAAGCAATTTCCTGCCAGATGATTTTCTGACAATGTCAGGATACATCATACATAAATGACACTGTATGCCAGAGTTTTAGATTGTGCTGTGTGTTTGTGTGTGTGTTGGAGATTCACTGGGTCTGATGAAGCTGTTTGAGAGGATATGAAGAAGCGCTGCTCTCTGGACTAGGCGGATATTATGTTCTTGTAATAGCTGAAATATTTAAAAACATGATTGGTTCATGGTTGAGCAGCAGCGTGTTTTAAAGTGTCGCTTTGTTTCAGCGTTGACAGACCGTAACCGCCATCAGTCATAAAGCCGTCACTCAGACACACTGAATATTACTCACACACTGAATAGAGCACATCAGTTATGTATCTGTTACCAAACAATGTTTGATCCTTTTCTGAAAGCAGATCCACAGAATATAATCCAAAACACATATGCTCCCAATTTGCATTTTTCTAATAAATACAACTCAATCATTACAAATTGTATTATCACCGTAATTCCAGAACAATTAATTTTTGTTTTATTTAAGTTTAATCCATTTAAAATTAAACACTAAACAATTCTAAAACTTATGATTTTGAATTAAACTACAATCAATATAGTAACAGTTGTAATGCCAACTGTAAAATCGTAATAAACAATATTTGATGTCTTTTAAAAGCGTAATACATTTTCAAACTCATGCATGATATGCCATACATGTTTGCAGTTTGAAAGACAAGCCTGGGACCAGTGTAGAGATTTCCCAAAGATTACATCATAAAGTCAAAGAGCAGCGCTCACCATCCACATTCCTAACAGTCTTATTCATACAGCAGCAGCAGACAGCCTTCATTGCTTATGCCCTCTGATGCTGCACCTATGATATATATTCATCTACTTTGGTCTTCTTTTAATAAACACTTTTCTGCTCTCCCCCAATTCTGTCTCACACCTGCATGCCTGATATCGGCAATTTATGCCTGCTAGCTTCAGCGCCCCATAACCTGCTTATAGTTCATCTTATAGTCGTGTGTGTCAGCCACATTTTGGCATGCAGTCCTGGCAGAGCAGCACATTCCCGCTAAGCTGTTCAAAGGTAGGCTGCTGTCATTACTTCCAGGTAGGTGCGTTGTCAAATGTTGTGGCAAAACAGGATCTATTCTCTCTCATTAGACATTTATGAATGCAATACCTATGAGCAATACAGAGGAAGTGATGGGAGACTAAAAGAATTGCTTGGAAACAGACATCATAGCTGCCAAATAAAGAAGCAGTTACCGTAGTAATGTGCAAACATCAGAGAGACAATGTACTGTAAATGTGATATTTATATAGGTACAGTAAATATGCTGGATTTAAGGCTCAAACTGCAGCCTTCACTCAGACTCTATATATTAGCCTACATTAAGTCTATGAAGTGTACTAAGTGTATGCAATATAGTTAAACATACCTAATGTAAACTTAAGTACACAGGGGTTGATAGACTTGCCTTCAAATGTCTGTGGCAGTAGACCTGATTATTGTTAGATTAACTATATTATAACTTCATGCCAGTAGTTACTCTGACAAAAAAAACTGTTAGTAAAAGTGGATAGTTAACTCTAATATCAGCTATAGTGCTCCTTGTGGCAGCGCAGCGATTTCTGCATTCATGTACTTGCACTGAGTATGTTTCTGACCTATAGCATAAACAGCTTCTTGTGTTACAATGCTGATCTGAGAGCAGTAAGGGCGTGGTGTCTTTGGTCAAGTCATATGAGCACGCTGTTGTTTTGACAAGAACAGTCCTTCATGCATGGCTTATTTTGCGAGTACACCCCCCTCCCCCCATCTCAAATAGCAGTTTGAGAGTGAGACATCATTGAATCTAGGGCTCTATTTCATCGTCATCAACGTGGCAGCTGCACAGCTTGGGTCTATGCAGTCTGTTAGTAGTGGCTCAGCATTACAGCAGACTGGGAGGGTCATTTAGAAATGTTGAAATGTGAGAAATTTTAAATTAGTTTAAAAAATGGTTTTGAGGTAGTTGGCATGGTGAGATAATGGTGCTTAATGGGTGTTCTTGTCCTGAGGTAGTTTCCTGTCTGTAGATGAGCTTTTGCCTCTGACTGAAATTGTAGAAAATGGAAGTGAATTTGTTTGCTTTTTTAAAAGTCCAATTTTTCATTTCTAATGTCTCTGTACACTGAAGATTTTGTTTCTGTACATTTGGAAGTTTTGGATGTAATTGGTTATTATTTCTCTCTGCCATAATAATTAGGTTAACAGAAAATAAAAGTTGTTATAAAAGTGGAGAATACTGTTTTCATGTCTTAAATGAGGTTGTTTGAATCATGAAAAGCAGACTGTAATATCATTGGTTAAGATTATTTGTTTCGCCCATGAGGGCTAAAAATAATAATCAGTTCTTTAAGTTATTTTAAGTTATTTAAAATTATTTTCAGTCATCAGAAAATAATATCTGTTTCAGCGACATTTTGATGAAATTTTGATTTTATTTTTTTCTTCATGCTATAAATAATATACAAAATATAAATGAAAATATGGTCAGTTCTGATTTCATGTTCTTTAACTTGCACCCATCATTATTATCCAATGACATGCAGGTCGAATGTCATAAGGGTCAACAGTACAGATGTAATAGGTCATACATACTACATACATACAAGTCCGACTCGCTAACCATTAGGCCACGGCTGCCCCACACAGGCCTGTTCAGCCCTAATTGCTGTTTCTGTGAGCTATACAGGTCAGATTGCAGATAAGAGATGAGTGTCAGATCGGGCAGGTGTGGAGTGTGTACTCACTGCCTCTCTCTGACAGCTCAGCTTTTTATCAGGAGTGACGCTGCGATCAATACAGGACGTCAGCCCCTCCTCTCTCTCTACCTCTAAATACACTCACTCCAGACAGTGTGCCAAAGCTGTAGTTTAAAGACTACACGTGTTGTAGAGCTATATTCAGTATTTCTGTTGTTGTTTATATTCAGTATTTCTGTTGTGAAGTATTACAGAGTAAATAGAGATTTTTAACTAAGGACTTAATGCTCTTTGTTTTTTTTCTGCTAAAGCACTGACTTGTTTGTGACTCAAGGGTTAAAACTGTGCTTAAAATTAAAATTAAATTTAAAATTTTATTTAAGGTAAAATCTGTGATTTTACACTGTAAAATCATTTTACACTTTATGTATTATGTATGTATTTTATTTTACAGATCATTTTTTCTGTTAAAAAATTAACAAACTTCTGAAACAGAGTTGGACAAAACATACATAAAAGATCTTCTGAGCAGAGAGAGAGAAATCACGGAGCAGTTAGCTTTTCCTTTGAGTGTTTATTGGCAGCATGTAATACAGTTAATAAAGATGTCTGTCCACTGCACAGCCCAGTCTGTCAATGCCTGTACACCACCAGGCCACAGCTTCAAGCCATTAGGTCAAGGTTCTGACATTATGGGACTTTTTGTCTAAAAAGTTGAAATCTATTTTTGTTGGCAGGTAAAGAATGACCTTTCATCCTTTTAACCGAGGTCAAAGGAGAAACAGTCTGAAATTCTTAATTAAACCACCCTCCCTCTCTCTCTCTCTCTCTCTCTTTCTCTCTCTTTCTCAGGTGAAAAGTGAGCATGAGCAGTTACAGGAGGCTCTGTACACAGTGACGGTGGAGAGAGATTGCGCTCTGTTGGAGAGAATTGAGCTCCAAGGCAAGCTGGAGAACCTAGAGCAGGTGCTGAAGGTAAGAACTTACAACACTTGTATATAAATATCTTGAATATAAACATCTGGATCTTAGATTGAAGTGACTGGATAAGCCTTCTCATAGATTGAGTCCAAAGTGATGTGATTGACATAGTGTGAATTGTGGCAATACCCAGTCTTAGAACTGGTGTTTCAGTGAATGCACCTGGCCGTGTTTTAGTGTGATCCAGATCATAACCTCCCCTCTCATCTGTATTTACCTTGCACCTCTGTTTGCTCCCTAGAGCTGTCGTGCGCCCCCAAACTGTGGATCTGTGATCGACTAGGAGTGGGGAGTTCCCAATTCTTCCCCTAACATCCCCCTCTCCTGCCCCCTCCCCCTCTCTGACTCCCTCCATATTTCATTCATCAGGTATCTCAAAAGACTTTACAGGAGCCAGCACTAACTGAATGCGGTTTTTGACTGAGTACTAACAATCGATCTTAATGCTGTCTTGAGATCTGAATGATCGCCCGGCTAAAGCACTGCGGAATGCGTTTGTGCATGACACAAGAGTTATGCACAATTACACCCTCCCTCCCCACACGCATACAATGAACTTACCTGATTAGCTCTTTTTTGAGTTGTACAGAATCCACACGTTGTACAAATTGTTAAAATATGCCAATTTTTCTTTTATTTAAGTTACTCTGGAGTGCCAGTTTTGCTAAATGTACAAAGTGTGAAATATGTGGGAATGATCAGTATGTCAATTTTGAAATAGGGACTAATATGTAATTGCTTTCAATTTAAATGACTTGTATTTCATGCTCATATTTGTCTATTTTTAATGCCCAGGGTTGTATTTGTCTAGATTTTATGCAGTTGCTTGTTGTGCTATGTAAACATTTGTCCCTCTTATTACATGGCTGCTTACCAAATAAATAAATTAATAAGCATGACATATATAAGTTTCCTGGTGACAGCTGTAAGTTATACAGTTGGTGGTCCCTGCAAAATGCAGCAGTCCAATCAGAATGAAGTGTTCCAGAGTTCCATGTAATAAGCGCCATGTAATAAATGTTGTAAAAGATGCACTTTCTATTCCAAGTCTGTGTGTTATCACCTGATGATCAGACCTGTGGCATATTTCACACATAGTACGATTTATTTATCCTCTGAAGGTTAAATTACTCTAACCTTCCTGCCCTGCATTCTTCTTTCATGGCAGCATGGAACATCTCTCCTTTTACCCCTTTTACCCTCCAACCTCTCCTGTCACAAATGGACAAAATTTCGCTGGGTTGTGTTTTTTGTTTACCTTAACAGGTCAGGGGAGCTTCTGGGAATGTTGCTGGGTGGTAATCGGCACTGAATGATAATGCTGTGTTGTTTGCGCACCCTTTCTTGTACAGAGCCGTAACCTCACCCCCTTTATTGATTATGAAAAGCTACATGGCTGTGCTTCGTCTGGCTGACTGACTTGATGCATCACTGTTTTTGCTTTACCTGGTGAAGCAAATGAACACAACCCTCTTTGATGACCACATTTTGTTCTTTTTACGATGTCTTGAAAAGCATTTCTAGTACAGTTCTTTGTAAATAACAGAGTTATATATATATATATTAAACCAAATAACTGGTTTAAGCTGTTTTGTTATCTTGGATAAGCCAAAAGTCTTAGCGTTTAGATTGAATACTACTGAAAGAAAAGGGGTCAAAAGGGTTACGATCTCCTAAAAGCTGAGGATCTACTTATAGATCAGTGCAGGGGCTTTTATTTTGCTGGTATTTTACTGCAGCAGCATTGCAGTGTGGCTTTTAAGAGCCTTTAATAACGATTGATCATTGCTCTCGTTCTCTCTGCTCATCCTGTGCTGGGTTTTGTCTCACCTTGTACTCCTTCTTTCTTCCAGCATATGCGAGAGGCTGCAGAGAGGAGGCAGCAGCTAGAATTAGAGCATGAACAAGCCTTGGCCGTCCTTGGTGCCAAGCAGCAGGAGATTGACCTTCTGCAGAAGGTGAGAGGTCAAGGTTCATGTCCACAATAACCACTGGGACCAGCTCCTACACAGGCCAAAATTTAAATGGCTGTGTAGAATAGACCATCTTGGTCAAGCTGGTTTAGAATGTTAAGCCATCTTGGACCAGCAGCATAGCATAAACTAATCTTTCAAAATGATCTCCCTGATTGATACTTTTGGAAAGTATCCTCACATTGTAATGTGGACGAGGCAAACAGGAGTATTGAAAAACAATTACATGGTTGTTTAGTCAAGTGCCGTATGTCAAGTGATCCATTCAACCCGAAACAATCAAGATGTCCCTGTTGTACATTTTAATTTCCCCAGAACCACCATGAACAAATGACATTCTGTTCCAATCATTTTGTGTCAAAGCTCTCTAGCCAGCATTTACGCAATAAGTATAATAATACACACAATTAAGTATTCAAAGGGTTAAACAATAAAATCTCTACATAATAGGTATTTTAAAAAAGGGTTGTGGGCATGGTAACCAGTTTCCAAGACAGTTTAATATGACTTTTTATATAACAAACGGCAAATCTTTATTAAAAATCAACCACTGGGACCTAAATGTGTCCATTATTGAAACAAACACTCAGTAATAAAATCCTGCTGTCTAAAGGCTCCTAATGAAGACGAGTTTCATCAGAAATTTCTCTTCATTTCTCCATTTGAATGAAGAGGATGAGCCAATCTCGCAGCTCAGAGGAGACAGCTCGCTGATGAAACGCTGGAGCAGGTGACAGAATCTGGCACGTTCTCCAGAGTGTGAGAGCACTGTTGCCCACAGAAATGTTTGACATGTTGTCTGTATTTATTGAATGGACCGCTGTGATTACCGAGGAGAAACACAGAGAAAATTACACACACACATATTTGTCAGGAAATATCAAGACATAATGCAGTGGCGTTGTTCTAAAAGTGTATCTCCATGCATGGAGAGTGATTCATTGTGTTGAAGCTGCAGAGGCTGAGTCCTAAACAGATGTTCCTCTATTCATGTGGAACTGAATGTTGTTCTACAGCTGCTGTTAGTCATAGTGAATGACTCTCAGCGCACTGCACTGGATCACCACACCCTTATTCCCTAAAGTTTATTTAACCAAAACCAAACCCTTTGGAATAGGTTAATGTAACTCACACAACACTCAAATAACTCCAGTACTATAGAGTACTTACAGTAGTTATAATACAATATATCAAAACTGCACTGCAAAAATGTTTAGGTTGAAAGTATATTGATTAGCATTGGAACTAATGTCTACTTCTATAAATCTGGCCATTGTGTGAATTTGAGCATCATTGTCTTCAGGATCATTTTTCTATGTTCCACGTTCTAGATCATTCCAGAGTAGATTTATCACAGAGGTAATTCTCTTCCCTTTCCGAACAACTTTAACTCAGATAAAGCAACAGGACTTGATTTGCAATTTTAATTTAGGATATTTCAAAGCTTTGTTGTAGAGCACTAGCATCACATAGTTGTGACAATGACCCTAAACACATAAAAAATCACTCTGAAATGCTTGAAAACAAAACACTTTACTGTGAAGTGTCAGGCAATAAATCCAAATCTAAACACCATTGAATACTAATGGAGAGATCAGAGAACAGTAGTTCTGAATCACAGCAGTTTGCATTTATAAACCGTATACATTTATTTATACACTATATAAATGTATGCATTTGTCTAAATTATCTAAAGCAACACACAGTACACAAGTTTTATGTTTTATCAGTATGCGCATTGTGCATTCCTGGGGAATTGAACCCTGGACCTTGGTGTTGCGAGCGCAATGCACTTGAGCTACAGCTGCCAGTAAAGTGGGTTCGGAATATGTACAAATGTATTTGGCCATGCATGAGAAAGAATATGCCAATGACTTGGTAATAATATGCATTTGTATATTATAATGTTTTGTAGCAGATTTATGGAATATTTTGGTGTTACCTTTAGGCTCAAGTTGAGGCTAAGAAGGAGCACGAAGGCGCTGTCCATCTTTTAGAGGTGAGTAAGTTCTGCATGTTCATGACTGTATGCATGTGAATGCGAGCGTGCATATAAGCAAGCACTTTAAATTGTATTGTCACTCAGCAGGCCGTTAGTTAAAGTACAGAACATTTCATGTGCGTCATCATACATTAGCTCATATAAGCCATAAATCTGTCATATGAGTCACATCTTAACATTCACCATTTGGTCAAATCGTGAGTTATTCAGTTGGTTTAACAGGAGACCTTTGTTAATTAAAAATAAAAATATATAATGTTTTGCAAATCTCCTCACCCACAGCTTTCATTTTTTGTCCATCTGTGCTAAATGTTTTAAGTAATATACAGTACATCTCTCTAACACAAAATTCAAGATTTAATTTAAACACAGGTTTTGATTTGTTTCTTTCTTTCATTGCTGTTATGTTTAAAAAAAAAGATACTATAATCAAGTTGGGTGACCTCAGGAGCTGTGCTTGAAAAGCTTATGTGTGCAACTGATTTGTTTGGTTTCTTACATCTCTTGTCACTATGTTACTGGTCTGTTTTGTTTTTGTTTGTTTTTTTGTTTTTTTTGCATATACAGAATCACTTGGACAGCATGCAGGTATTTTCTTCTCCTCAGTGTTTTCCCTCTCCCCCCCTGTGTGGCCCATTGGGAGTAGTTCCTGTCACTTCCTTCAGCTGTCCTGTCTTCAACATATCCATGATTGAGCCGTAAACATTCAGTCAATACCTTTGATCTATATCGCCATAGATCAAATTATTAAAACCTATAACACACACCATCATTCTTCATAGTCATTTAATACATGCCTCGCTAAAGTTGTTTTTATCTTTATATTTGTTAAAAATACTTGTGAAAATAGGCAATGCATTCTTGTTTTTAAAGCCAGATGTTATATAGAGTATATTAAAATATATTAAATTTATATTATATATTTTTAAAAGTATTATAGCTATTATTTTAAATGTATTGTGATGAGACGTGAAAAACAATAATAATAATAACAACAATAATGATAAATTGTTAAACAAAAACATTCAATGGAACAAAAACATTGTCTTAATGAGTATTTTTCCCCGAGATAAACATTAATCTAAAGGACCCGAGAAGCAAAATTGCGTAAGACATTAGAAAACACTAGAAAAAGGAATTAGAATAGAAACACATATTAACTTCATTTTTCTTACCTCGTTATAAAAATATACATATTCTCCAACTGTATGTTTTTGACAACGAATAACCTCAGGATTAAACAACAATAAAAAGTCTTGTTTCCACCAGTTTTAACTTTAGTTTTAGTTTAAACCACCCTGTTATTACTCATACCTCTTAGGGGGTGGTTTTCTGATAAAACAGAGGCTTAACACAGGAGATAAATGAAGATTAAGATGGCCTGTGTAGTTCAGGACATGAACACGAAACACTACAAATGAAACAAACTCTTTTTTTTTGCTCCATTGCTATTTTAACTCAAATGTTAGTTTCTCATTCACTGCCTGATCCTTACTGCTCCTCTGTACTGATGCATGAGTGCTGTTTATGTGAACCCTGTGGCGTTTCATGGATATGTGCGTTTGCAGAAACCATCAGTTTAGACCATTCAAATGACTGATGGAATGCAGAACACGACACGCCCCTTTTTCTCACCTCCCTTTAATTTCCTTGCCCAAGCAGCCCTATTAGGAAATAATGTGCACTTAATCTTTGCATAAACATAATGTAAAAGGTATACCGTGTGGATAAGTCAAGTTACATTTTTACATTGGCTTATTAGAATGCAAACTCACATGATCCTTAAATGCAGTTAATGGTATTCTTGTATTAAAATATTCATGTGAGTTTCGTCTAATCATTGGGTACAGATGGCTTTTACAGTTATTTTGGCATGTGTGGTAATCTGTTCCATGTAATATAACCTCCCATTGCTAACTTCATAACCAACAAGAGTTTTGTTGTACAATAACAGCTGAACATAGATTGACTTTGTCTTTTTTTGATTCTGTTGTGTCTGAAGCTGAGAAGTATCCTTCGCACTAAGAGCACAATGTGGTTTTTGGTAGGAAAATCCTTCTTTCAGATGTAGGTCATGCTGTAGTATTGTAGATTGCCGTCGTTGTCCTGTGCTTACCAGCCACTTTCAATGTTGGTAGAGTTGGCAGGCTTCACTCATTAGCTTTTATCAGTTAGGTGTCTCATTGTAACATATATGTTAATAAAAGCTGTTACCAATTCGTAAATGCCCATAGTTAGTAGAATCTTGTATGCTTTAATCAGCCCAATAGTCAGATTACATTGTTGGGGATTTTAATCTTTCTCTCTCTCTCTCTCTCTCTCTCTCTCTCTTTGTCTCTCTCTCTTTCCAGGCTAAAGTGAGAGAACTGGAGGAAAAATGCCGGACACAGAGTGAGCAGTTTAACCAGCTGTCAAAAGAGTTGGAGAAGTTCAGGTTGCAGGCTGGAAACTTAAACATCCTGAGCAGCAGTCAGCTCACAGGAGGCGACTCGCCTGGCTCGCCCACCAAACCCCTCTCCCTCTCCCAGCTCCTCAACGGCCTCTCTGCCCCCTCAGGTACACATACACCTGGCAAACATAGAAGAGAATGTGCTGATACTTCTTTAATCGTTCTATAAAAAAGGTATTTATTTACTTATATACGTAAGTTATACATGATGTTCCTGTAGCTCAATTGGTAGAGCATTGCGTTAACAGTGCAAAACGTTGTGGGTTCAATTCCTGGGGAACACATGTACTGGCAAAATGTATAACTTGAATGTACTGTAATTCACTTTGGATAAAAGCATCTACCAAATGCATAAATGTAAATGTATTTAAAATGCATTAATGTTAAAATGCATAAGTGCATTAGATAACAACATATGAAACCTAGTGGCATTTATTTTAAACATAGCATAGGGACACTTCTAAGCAAAGCCCTTTACAGAAAGAAATTTGGCAGGTTTTAAATAATAAAAAATAAATATTGTGTTCAAAATTTGGACTGAGGCTATTAATCTTAATTGAACGTGCATATTTAATGTGATGAACAGCACCTGTGGTGACTGTACTTGGACACCTGTGTGAATTTGAGGGAAACTGACTTCATACAGCCACTTAAATGCAATCTACTTCCTTCACTTTACTCTCGTTTTGTGCTAAGGTGGTGGATGGTGGAGGATTTACACAGAAATGAAGCGATCAGTCACCTTTCTGTATGTGTGTGTGTGTGTGTGAAGGTAATGAGGATCCTGTGAGTAAGATCTCAGAGCTCATTCGACCTCTGCAGATGAGTGAGGGGGAGAAGGCGGAGCTTCTGTCTGTCAAACCCAGCTTCCTGTCCCGCAGCACACCCTCCAGCCCGCGGCGAGCTTTTCTCTCAGAGGTGCGGCCCGTCATCGCCACTGCTGTGAGTACAGTCAACTGTACAGTCAACAGTCGACAATCAATCTGTTTATTATTCATTTAATAAACAGCCTTTCACTTCACTTTGTAATCATGAGTTTAACAGTTAAGTTTAATCTTGGAAACTGAGAGCTGTAAAAAACAAAAGTTCCACAGCTGAAAACTTTTTATTTAACTTTTTAAAAGTTTTATTCTGCAGAGCCAGACTTGTTTTGTTTTCTAAGAAATAATGTAACACTTTGCAGTGTTAATGTGATTTTCAAAGTAAGCCTAATTTCCCTTCGGGGACAATATGTAGTGGCACAACACAGAAACACACTAATAAAAAAACTGGTGGTTAAATCACAAAAAGAAAGACCACAAATTAGTAGCGTAATAAATATCCATTAATTGTTAGATTAGAATAGAATAGAATCTGAATAGAATCGAATATAGTGTTGCCTTTCTAGAATAGAATAGAATGTAGTGTATGTCATGTACCACAGTTATTTGGCCATTATGAGAATAATTATAGCATAAAGTGACAGGTTGTGTGTGTGTGGGTGTGAAAAGTCCAATCTGGCTGCTCAGACTGTGCTCTGCTGGCGTTATTGGCTTAATCGCCCACATTATCAGATTTCTGCTCTCAATTATTTCAGACTTCTAACATGGGGTGGAAAGCACATTGATTTCTGCATAGCTGTGTGTTTGACTTCTTAAAATCTCTGTGCTGTTAAGACAGCAGTACAGCGAGCTACAGTAGTAAACCATTAACTGTGTTTCATTAACTCTGTCTTTACCTGCCTGATCTCTGCTTTCCGCTCTCTCTCTCTGTCTCCATCAGATGGACAAAGAAGTCATCTCGTCCCCAAGATCTAAGTCCCGATACACAGGCAAAGTGCGATTGTGTGTTGCTCGCTACAAGTAAGTAGACCTGCTACAGCTGTTGTAACGTATGACAATGCGTTACAGTAGGACATAAGCTGTAATAATAGGTTGTAGCGTGTTATTGGCTGTAATGATTTGCTACATGTCATTAACTATAATGATTAGGAGTAACATGAGTCATTGTAACAGGTCTGCTATTTAGCCCACAGTGTTCAGGGTTAATACAAAACTTAAGATCTATGGATAGCATCTGTGGCCTGCTGTCAAATACCACAGACAATAATATCAACTCATACTGTCACATTGTATCAATAGTTGTATAAATGTCACTCTGACCATTTTAACTGGTGTCAAAACCATGTAAACATCATTATTTAACCCAGAGTATACCTATAATGTAATGCAAAGTGTTTTGTAAGCTTTCCAAAAATTGTTTCTTCCTGTAGTTATAACCCTTATGATGGCCCCAATGAGCACCCTGAAGCAGAGCTCCCCCTGGTGGCTGGAAAGTACCTGTATGTTTATGGGACTATGGATGAGGATGGCTTCTATGAGGGTATCTCGTAAACTTCCAGAGCTGTTAGGACAAAATAAAATTAACACCAATAATAAGATAGTAGATGGTTGAAGTGTGTCTGCTCATCTATTGTAAATCTCCCTCGCTCTGTTCTTTTTCTGTTATTCAGGAGAGTTACTGGATGGACAGCAGGGTCTCGTTCCCTCCAACTTTGTGGACTTCATGCAGGATGAGGAGCTCCCTTCGGTTCCTCTCTTGGACCGCATCAAGGAACCATCCTACCTCAACCACAGCCCCGCCTCCATGCCGAGCAGCGCCGTGAGCACACTAAGCACTCTGCTGTCGGAAAAGCTGGACACGCTGGGCTCGTATACAGGAACCGGAACCAGCAGCAGCAGTGGGGTGAGCAGCCTGGGCATGAGCATGGGGCTGGGCATGGACTTCCTGGGACCCTGCAGCAATGGCACAGGCACGCTGGACGTGAACATTGATGAGATCGGAGAAGACATTGTGCCTTACCCCCGCCGCATTACCTTGATCAAGCAGCTGGCCAAAAGCGTGATCATAAGCTGGGACCCACCAGTGGTGCTGCCCGGATGGGCTCCCATCAGTGGCTACAATGTGCTGGTGGACCAGGAAGTGCGTATGAGCGTGCCATTCGGTGGTCGCACAAAATCTTTGATTGAGAAGCTGAACCTGGCCTCCTGCACACATCGCATCTCCATTCAAAGTGTGACGGAGCGCGGGCTCTCCGATCCGCTGCGCTGCACCCTGCTGGTGGGGAAGGACGTCATAGTGGCACCGTATTATCTTCGCGTGGAGAACATCACACAAGCGTCGGCTGAGCTCGTCTGGATGCCAAGCAACAGTAACTACAGCCACACCATCTTCCTAAACGACACAGAGTACGACGTGGTAAAGCCCGGGGGGTACAAATACCAGTTCTACAACCTGAAGCCCATGACAGTATATAAGATAAGGGTGGTGGCCAGACCTCATCAGATGCCCTGGCAGCTGCTCCTTGAACAGAGGGAGAAGAAGGAGGTCTCTGTGGAGTTCTGCACACAACCGGCTGGTGAGTTCCTTCACCTCACTATCAGCTGCCTTCGAGGGCACACTCAGTTTTACACATTCATTTCTTATTTCCAGGTGGCATGAGATCTAATTATCATGCAATCACACTTAATACTAACTTTATTTTTAAAAAAGGAAACATCCAACCATGAATTAATTTTAAAAAGTAACTAGGATTTGCAGGTGGTGCTGCCGCAATCCAAGGTTGTGAGTGGTTACTCATGTTGCTACGGTGTTGTAAATGTTTTTAGCTTGTTGCTATGTGGTTGCTATGGTGTTGTTAAGTGGTTTCCAGGGTGTTGCTAGGTGGATGTTTACAGTCTAAAAAACACATCCCCCAATATTCAGATATTCAGTTTTGTCCTGTAATACCAAACGTGAACATTTTTTAACCTGTTTTTGTACTATTTTTGTAATCTGATCTCTTAATAATAGCATATCCCTACCCAATTACCACACAAATAGTGCTGGGCAAAGTATAAATGATAGTGATGCTTGTCTTACCAGGTGATTAATGAATACAATAAGTAATTAATATTAAGAAAATAAATGAGGTCTCGGTTGCTGTAGGCAGGTGACTGGAGCTCTTGGTCTACAGATGCTTACTGAGCCCTTTCTCAAGCTGTTTACATTGACGAGAAGGTGAACATCACGTGTGCTGTGAGAAAGCACGAGGCGCCGACACACTGTTCACAGCTCAGGCCGTAAATATCCGCTGTAATGAGTGTATGCAGAACTCACAGCTGTCAGTTGTTTCTCCTGGATAACAGTTACCATTCGACATAAAACCTTAATATTTGCTGTGCTGATTTCCTGTCAGTTGCCAGAAGCACTTTCAGTGAATGCCACACAAAATGGGGCTCAAAGGTCTTCAGGAGAGTTACTGTTACGTAGACATTTTGTATAAAATAAATAAATAATTGAATAAAAGGAAAAGACTAAAGAACAGAACTTCAGAATGACAAAATTTAGTCACTTCGTAGATGCTAGACCAAAATGTTTAATTTGCAGTTAATGATAAACTCACATAGATTAACTTTATCGTACAGTAACAGTGTTGAAGGATTATTAAATGCAGTCAATACAACAATTTCTACAATCGACATGGAATGAGATTATCTACTTGTCTTTCTATCATGTTGTAGAACAGGTCCAAAATGATGTTACTACATGAATGTTTTAAGGGATGTTAACATGAAGTAACAGGGTTTCCCACAAAATCTGGGCAGCTAAATCTGACATTTTGGTCATTTAAACTAGTTACTAATTAAAATTTAAAGGTCAGCTATTTATGTACAAAAGTTTACATACAAATTATGTAAAGGTCATGACATTATATGATTTTAGTCGTAATGATCAAAACCTCTGCTACGAGATCAAAACAGTATAAAAGTATTATACTACAGTATAAAAGAACACATAAAAGTAGCCCTCATTCATTCTGGGATACTTAATAGTTAACAGTATCTAGCATATCTAATAGCTTCTACAATGCTTCACTTGACACCAGTGTGTACTGTATTAATGGAAAGTCTCCTGCCGTAGTGAATGACTGGAAGTTTAGTTTTATCTCTATAATGAGCTTCTTACCCTAGAGAGGCTCTAGACAAGCACATGCAGCCTTGATTAAACAACCTCATGGCAGGTTAGTGTATAAACGAGTGCACTGTCGGCTCTTGTTTTCATACAACACCTATTAAGCAGACATCTACCAGAGACGTAGATCAAGCGAGTTGCGTTTGTATTCTCTTCATCTTGACGCTTTTCCCTGCGGAACCATAGGATGCCTCGTTTTCCGGCTTTGGAGAGCAGACGAAAGTCAGCAGACGAAATGAATGAATGCATGATGAATGGAAATGGGCCGAGCGTTTGCCGCAGTGGGGAAGCAGAGCGAGTGAAGATGAAAAGAAAAAAGGAGAAAGGATATGAGAGAGGGTGGGGGGATGAGGGGATGCCCGGAATTCTGCTTCTAAAGGGAGTCCTCGTTTTTTTATTGTCTCCCACACACTTCACGGAAGCACACACACACACAGACGTATACACACTCTTTGCAGTGCCAAGAAGCAGAGCAGATATGCATACAGTATGAGGATGGTTTTAATAAGTGCCAGCTTTCTCATCTGCATTAATACAGGCCCCTGCAGTGCTGTGGCCCTGAGCAGAGCCAGTACAATTTTGTCACATTGTTTCTTTCTGTCATATATGATTTAATTTATAATGTACAGTTTGATAAACATTCCAATGGTATAGAATTCTATACTCTGTATAGAATATAGAGTGAAGTTTTTAGAATTTTGCCTTGGAATAAATAAAAATCCAACTACCTTAAAAAGTGCCTTATTATTAATACATTTTATAGTGCATCTTTAATTTTATACAGTAAATTGCCTACATCAGCCCAAATTTCATTAATTCTTAACGGAACGTGTGCAAAATCAATACTCCAGAAGCGCCATCAGCAAACTGTGTGTACCCAACTTTGAAGAGAAGCTACATGAAAACCATCACCTCCTGTGTGCTACATTTCCCCATTCCAAAGAACACGAGCGTATTCTTAAAACTGGAAAAATTCCAAGTTCAACTTGAATGCAATAAGAAAGGTGTGAAAAGAATGGGCGATTATTCACGCTCTGTCTGTCTCTGTAATTGTGTTTAATTGATACTTTGATGTAGAACGGTAATTAATGGAAGGCCACAAATGATGGAACGGTCCTTCTCACAGATTATTGAATTTTCACCGCAGTGGTGTGCATACCTCAGGACATCTTGACATCTGGAGATAAATGAACCTTTGGTCTAGTCTAGTCCATGATGCTTCTCCACCTCAATGCCCGTGCGATATGTATAGGGCTCGTAAACAACGTAAACCCATCCATGGGCTTCCCTGTGGGATGGCAGAGCAGGCTTTCATTACGTGATGCTGGAGGCATCTGCAGACGTTTAACTGTGGATCAGCAGCATCAAATGAAAGTCTGATCGGATAAAGACAGCCTCTGAGCTGTTTTCAATTACAGAGCATTGATCCAGTTCCTCTGGATCAGCTTCGCAAATTACATGATCCAAATTTAGCTGCACTGTCTTTACAAAGGCACTCGGTTTTGTTCAGGACATCTTTGGACCGGGCGCTGCTCCTTGGTGCTCTGTGGGCTCTGAAGGGTGAGGGGTGGGTACTGATTAAGCTCTTCGTGAGATGATCTGTCATGTGGGAGCTGGAGGAGTGATCAGTGCGGATTAGCTTGATTCATCGAGGAGCAGGACTTCCTGCTCTTCAGAACGGAGCTAAATAACCTTAACTAGATGAACTTTGAAAGTGAGAGGCTGTCGTAGAATAGTTTATTTTAATATATAATAGCAACTTTATGTAGGTTGGAAGATTGTGCAGTTCTGTTGCCGGCCACACAAAATGTGTATGATTAAGACAAATCAGCCCACATGAAAATAGGAGTGCTGACATAAGCAAACAGCCTACAGTGTGAAAGTCTGCGTCCAGCTGGCAGCTCTATCAGCTGTGTAATGCTCACGAACACACACCCACACGTTAACATGCCCATTATATGTGCATTATATTTTCTACACGCTCATGCATGTTTTTGATAGTAAAATGCGTGTCGCAGCCCACCCACAAACACAACATTTGCAGTGCATTGCAATACATCATGTAGCCCTCAATGCATATGAAAATTAAAGTATAGCAGATGAACTCTTTAATCTTGTTTCATTATTTTGCTTTTATATGAATCTTCTGTGTTCTCGCAGGCCCTCCGTTACCTCCTCAGGACGTGCAGGTTCAGTTGGGACAGACTCCTGGAGTGCTGCAGGTTCGATGGAAGCCTCCGCCCCTAACACCTACCGGCACTTCTAATGGAGCCAGTGTCATTGGCTACATAGTCTGCACCAAAGGTCAAAAGGTGAAGTGATGCCATCTGTGACAGCTCACTTCTTAATTTTATTTCTCACATACTGCTAAGTCTCGTGCTTTCAGAACACACAAAACCAAGCAATGTATGAGAAGGAAAATGTTTCTTTTGGTGTTTTCGTTAGTGGTTCCCTCAACTCAAAAACATGATTATTAAACTGCTAACAGAGCAACAAAGCAGGCCCGGGATCAGTTATTCTACGTCAAAAATTGCCATTTAATATATATAAGGTGCTTTTTCCAGGTATCTGTGAATATGAGAAATGCATATGAGGAACTCAATTTCGTTCTGCTCACTGGCGCCATCTCATGACCACGTCTGTCATTGTCATTCAAATGTTGTCCCAGTATTCAGTGTTATGTAATGCAAGTCGTTGGCCACTTACTGAGACAAAACTGTAACGATTTGCAAGTCTCCTGAGGTCAAGCTGTTATAGCTTTTATTGGCTATGTTGTACTTCAAAAAAAATCAAACATTAAATTTTTAATTAGCTACACAAACAAGTATGTATTTTATTTTATGTTTTTCGTTCCTGTTATTTTATGTTTCTCATTCTAATTGTTGATGCCTGCAAAGGCACATTTTTAATTCTGTACTTGTTGTGTTTTTCTGTTGGTTTGTTTGCAGATAGCAGAGATAATGTACCCCACTGCAGATTTTGTTACAGTGGAACTAAACCGTATCCAGTGTCTGGAAGCCCGGGAGGTCATTGTGAGGACAATATCAGCACAAGGAGAGTCTCAGGACTCTCCCGTAGCCACCATTCCACACAGCTTCCTGGTGCCTCACCCCCATCCACACCCACACCTCCAGCC
>JAZGTJ010005716.1:0-26745 GCA_036877575.1 Botia almorhae
CGGTTCAGTTCCAGAGACTGACTGACAACAGCAGAGGTGCAGCACTGTGGCCCTGCTCACACTGTTACAATCTGCCAAGTCACAGTTAATAAACACATTTCTAATACATACTCTCCAGTCTGACGAACTCGAGTGATGTTCTGTCTCAGAACCGGATGATGCTGACAGGGTAAACAGGGTAAACCGTGGGTAGAGGTGACTGGTACCAGTCTGATTTTAAACAGCTATCTAAAGACCAATATTGAAGATCATTCACACTTATATTGTCCCAACAGTTCACCCATAAACTCTGCCATCGCTTCTGACCTTCATGTGTTTCCAAACCTGAATGATGTTTTTCAGAATGTTCACACTGTTCTGAGGAAGCGCAGCAGCAGTGAGCAGATGACTGTCAACATTTACAAACACTATCACATTCATTCACAGTCATGCTGTTGACAGACACTTTAATCTAAAGTGACTCAGAGTGCTTTTAAAGTACAGCATACATGTAATGTGTGTATCCAGCCCATGACTTTTACACACAACATAAATACAGACGAATATGCAGAGGTCACTACCTCAGCTGTTTTAAACTCGTATACCAAACACTAGTTTGTTTATGTGGTTAGCTATAGATAGTGTTCTCTAGTGCTCAGAGCTGTAACCCAGGTGAGCTGAGTAACAAGCTCCTTGGAGGAGCTGAGAACAGCTACGATAAACAGAGACACTTTAACTGACACACATGCAAGTAAAGAAGCAAAGCTTTATTTCATACAACAAGATCTGAAATCTTTCTCGAGATTCCATGTGTGTGTCCATGCCTGTTTGCCTCCCCTTTTCTCATGGGTTTTATTTTCCATACGTATCATATATGTACAAACAGAACATATTAAAGGTGATGTGTATATTTTCTGCTTCACCAGTGTCATCAAACAGAACTACAACAAAAGTGATTTTTTTTCAAACTGGTTTTCTGAAAACTTGTTTTCTCAACAGCCACTGTCTTCCACTGGAAACTGCTTTAATAAACATGACAGATGAATCACTGATAAATCCTGAATACATGCTGCTCATCTCTGAGAAATATATGAGGTGTACATTAAATACTGGAGTCATCAAGGCATTGCAACTCCAGGTACAGTAAAACAATGAGTGAAACAGCTGTTTTCATTGGCTGAGCAAATTCTGTCTTTTGTTGGGACTAAAAAACAGAAAAAGGCAAATATCCATAGAAACCACTGAAAGTTGTACCCTTTATGAAAAACCATAAGTTGCTTCCCAGAAACAATGGAGAATTCTAGATGGTGTACATGGCGTACACGTACACGTAAGAGAGCGCGTGCATGACTCATCAGAAAACACGGCGCTTATAAAGCGAGTCGCGGGGACGCAGACTGCACTTCATCCAGTACTAACACACAAGCGATTCCTCTCCAGTCTACCTGTCTAGACCAGTAAGTAACGCTCTGTCTGTATCCGTACATACAGTCTGTAAATAATGATGCTGTACAGTTCTACCATTTATCTTTTATCTTCGATTAATTGTGCATTGAGGATACTTAGCTAATTGTAACGGATAGTCCATTTAATATATATTCTACCATAAGCAACAGTATGTATTTTAGCGCTGCTTTGTGTTATTGAACGTTGTGCAGCTTACTATACATTATTCACTGTTAACATGTGAGTACGTGGAAACGTGTTCTTCTGAATTTGGCGTGTATTGAGGACTGATATCACACAGAGACTCCGATATGTGAACATACAGTTGGGGTTCTGTAGTGTATGAAACTAGTGTGCTTTTACAGTCAGTGACGTTTATTGTCACAGATACTCAGATTACTTTCATTCTTCTTTTATGTTACGTGCTGTTTAATATTTCATCTTTTGCAGTGGCTCCCTACACACTCACATACTTCGCTGTGAAAGGTTTGTAAAGATATCGGTTTCTTTAACTTAGTCACATAAAAGTTTGGAAAGTAAATAGCCAAATGCAGCCCTAAAAATATAAAGTAGTTTAATTTGGCAGTTTAATATGCATGCAACGTTCACAAACTTAAGTATTATTCTGGCAGTAACATTTATCTTGCACTATAATTATTTTTGATTATTGTGTCTTGTATTGTATTATCTTACTAACAGACCAATTAATTTGCTGTTGTTTGGAGAACAGAAAGCTGAATACGTTTTGGTTCTTGCATCTTGTTCCTGCAAGCTCTTGGTTATGCAGTGAAATTCTGGTGTTTGTCTTATAGCATTTAACCCAGACAGGAGCAGCTTTAAGTCACACAGCTCTTTCTTACAGTTCCCCTAACAGTCAGCAGCCATTTTAAACTTTAATATAGTTGTATGTGTCTGATCTTACATTTTTATGGTACAAATTCATGTGATCAGCACAGGAATTTAATATGCATTTGCTATGGTCACAGCCTCTTGACAACATGTCACGTGCATCCCGCAGGCAGATGCGGCGCCTTGAAGTTGATGCTGGCGGACCAGGACCAGCAGTTGAAGGAGAACATAATCAACTTTGAGGACTGGATGAAGGGCGACCTGAAGCAAAGCTGTGTGAGTTACCTGTCTCTCATTCTGGTCAGAAAGTTGCTTTTGTGTGGAATCAGTAGTTTGTTATAGAGTCGACCTCAGCTGTGATATTAAAATGACTTATGCTTAATTTAATGTATTGTGTGGTTAGCTGAAGAAAAATACAAACTTGTTTTTGATTTGTTATTTTAGGTTTTTGGACAATTGCCAAAGTTTGAGGATGGTGACTTGGTCCTGTATCAGTCCAATGCCATGTTAAGACATCTGGGTCGCAGACATGGTAATATTTCCACTTTACTGCATTGAAATAAGATTCGAGATAATTTAGGTTTGTTTTCGGTAACTAGAGAAGATCACTGCTTCACATGTGAAGACCTGTTGTTGATATTGATCAACAGATCTTGTTTTACCTCTTTAACTGTTGTGTACACTACATAGTATGCACACATTCTACATGTTTGGAATACCCTAATGACCTTCTACCCTGATGTTAAACACTACAAGTGATTGAGCACACAGTTGCTCCTTTATTTGGGTTTCTGCTTTTTTTGAGTTTCTACTTTTAGAACTGTGTTTTTGAAGTAGAACTGTGTTTCTACTTTTGGAACAGTGTCCCTAGACAGAGCACTGTTATCTGAGCACCAGTGTGATGTCAGTGTGATGTCAGTGTGATGTCAGTGTGATGTCAGTGTGATGTCTGTGTGATGTCTGTGTGATGTCAGTGTGATGTCAGTGTGAGGTCAGTGTGAGGTCAGTGTGAGGTCAGTGAGATGTCAGTGAGATGTCAGTGAGATGTCAGTGTGAGGTCAGTGTGAGGTCAGTGTGAGGTCAGTGAGATGTCAGTGAGATGTCAGTGAGATGTCAGTGAGATGTCAGTGAGATGTCAGTGTGATGTCAGTGTGAGGTCAGTGTGAGGTCAGTGTGATGTCAGTGTGAGGTCAGTGTGAGGTCAGTGAGATGTCAGTGTGATGTCAGTGGGGCAGGTTTTATGGTTACAGACTCAAAGTCTTTCTGTCCATGTTCAGGTGCATATGGAAAGAATGACTGCGAGGCTTCTCTCATCGACATGATGAATGACGGAGTGGAAGATCTACGCCTAAAATACATGAAGCTGATCTACCAGGAATATGTGAGTGCTGTCTAGGTTTAAAATATTGAAACCAAATTATTTCCACAACACTTTCATTTGAGAGTTTAGCATTGCAGGGTGTTTATATTAAACTGTAATGTACTTTTTTCCAGGACATTTGTAACTTGTTTGGTTGATTTCTGTAGGAGACTGGCAAAGAGGCCTACATCAAAGATCTGCCCAATCATCTCTCAAAATTCAATGCCATTCTGGCCAACAACAAATCTGGATTCCTGGTTGCTGATAAGGTGAGATGTTAAACTGATGTATTTCTCCCTAAAGTCACACTTTGTTAAACTCTGTACTGTCAAAACATTGAAGATTTTTCAGAGACAGAATCACATTTATTAAAGAGGAAATTAAAAAAACCCTAAGTGTACTTACTCTCATGTCATTCCAGACATGTATAATTTCTTCAGAGCACAAAAGCAGAGTATTTAATAAATATGCAGTTATGTACGATTCAGAAGCACAGCACTATCCTGCAGTTCAGTGATGTTCTCTGTGTAGTTGTTTTAATATGTGAACATTGTGCATTAATGCTAACTGATTATTTCCTGGCAGATCTCATTTGCAGACTACAGCCTGTTTGATCTGCTGCTCAATCACAAAGTTCTCTCGCCCTCCTGCCTGGACTCTTTTCCTGCTCTCAAGAGCTTTGTGGACAGGATGTCTGCTCGTCCCAAAATCAAAGCTCTGCTTGAGTCTGATGACTTCAAGAAACTTCCTATCAATGGCAATGGCAAGCAGTGATTCTTGGTACTCACTGTTATAAGCCTTACAGTAACTGGTGCTCTGTGATTAGCAATATTTGTATGACTAGATTTGATATGTTTAATTGGTTGATCATTTTTTACTAACTGGAACTGCAATAATTAAAACCTTAAACATTCAGATGGACCCAATGCTACTTTTTCTGTGCTGGTTACTTTTGTGGGACTTGTGTTGTAGAACATAGTATAGCATTTTGATTAGGTTAAATGTTATACATTTTAAATACTCCATAACTGTAAATCAGTATGATTTTCTTTAGTTCTCTACATTATTAAACATCTGTATTATTAACTAAAATTGACCAGAAGTGAACACTTGTTTTATTTATGAGTCATTTATTTCTCTTCAGTAATTTAAGAAAAAACTGCATTCTTTGTCTATATTCATTTAAAGTGTATTCATCCCAATTCAGTGTATTGGGTTTTATTTTCTTAATTATCTGGATAAATGAGACTTGATATACAAATATAAATATTAAATTGCATAAATAATATTTAAAACAAATAAATAAATAAAATTATTTTTAAAAATATATAAAAAATTTACTAATATAATTTAAACGTAATAATTCACATTTTAAATCTTTAAATAACATGCTTTAAGTGAAATCTGCAAACTCTTACTATACACAAATATAAGTGAGCAGATGTTAACTACTTTGTAGAGCAGTTGTTTATCACATTCATTTCCTACATTTATCTATTTACTTACTCTTCTTTTCTATACTGTAAGGTGATATTTTAGCAATAATATTAACAAATTTTAAAAAAGCATCTTCGTCAATCGTGATGGACTTTTATTTTGACAACGTTGAAGGACGTCTGCCGTTTCTAATGTCACGCATCTGTCATCGTTCACGTCTGCAGTTATTCTGGTGCGGTTTCTAAAATGTCTTCTGTCGAGGAAATTCCCAAATCTGTGACGGAGAACCTGGAGGAGGACGGAGAAGAGGAGGAGAATGAAGCGGAGATGGAGCCCGTTATAGGAGGTTATGTTTTCTACAAGTGAGTTGAGCGGTTAGCGTTAGCATGCTGACTGTGAGTGATGACGGCTAATCTCTTCAGTTAAAGAGTGAATTCAGTTCCTCTCTTATGTGTGATGTGACATATGTCATAAATGTCACATATATGTGCAGTGAACCTCATTTTGCAGATCTAAGCAGGTTGACTGATGTAGTTTTAGTGATTCATATGGACTGAATGCGGGTTTCAATAAATCAGTTTCATCCTGTTTAACCTTAAAGTACCTCTTCATAATTTAGATTAAGCTGTCACTGAAACTGCCTCTGAATGTGTTTTTAGGGACAGGAAAGAATGGGCCGATCTAGAACCTGTTCCTCAGGATGACGGTCCTAACCCAGTGGTGAAGATAGTCTATTCAGAAAAATGTACATGATTTCTATGGAGAAAATAAAGTGATACTTCTGCATATTATATGGGCGATGGGTCTTACACCTGTGTTTGTGGTGGTCCTCTGCAGTCACAGATGTGTTTGACATGTTCCGAGCTCTCCTGAAGAACGACGAGAGGAGCGAGAGAGCGTTTGGACTGACTGCTGAAGCCATCGACCTCAACGCTGCCAATTACACAGTATGGTACGCCAGATTCTTTCAGTACAATAAATAGAGCAGAGCCCAATGCACTTCCAGTGACAAACTACTGAGTGAACCCTCTTCACAGTGCTGTGATCATGTGAAGAGAGTAAATGCTGAGTGTCTGATGTCTGCAGGCACTACAGGAGAGTTTTACTGCGGGCTCTTAATAAAGACCTGAGAGAAGAGATGAAGTTCATCACAGCCATCATTGAAGATCAGCCCAAGAACTACCAAGTCTGGTAGATCCACCTTAATCTTCCATTTACGTAACATTTTTATAAGTAACTAGACCCTGCAGGTTTCTTATTTGTGAAACAGTTTACATTTATTCATTTACCAGACTCTTATCAACAGTGAATAAACACATGAAGTATACAACATACAATAAACATTCATAAACCAGCAAAACAAGTTAATTCTCACGACACTCTAAATCAACGTTTTTAACAGTGTGATTATAAGTGATTATTTCTAGTCTTTGGAGGTTGGAAAGGCTTGGCTTTCATTCATGCACATATGTCATTCTCTTAGTCTCCATCTGTCTCTCTCGTACCTGTGGCCACAGGCACCACAGGAGGATGCTGGTGGAGTGGTTAAAGGACCCCTCAGAGGAGCTGAAGTTTGTGGCAGAAATTCTCAGTCAGGATGCCAAGAACTACCACGCGTGGCAACACAGACAGTGGGTCATCCAGGTACTGACCCGAGAGACTGAGGCACGTCCTAGAAGAACCTGCAGCAGGTTGGGAGCTGCAGTACACTGATGTGATTGCGCTGTGTGTGTGTGACAGGAGTTTAAACTGTGGGAAGGAGAACTGACGTACATGGACAAGCTGCTGGAGGAAGATGTGAGGAACAACTCAGCCTGGAATCAGAGACACTTTGTCATAAGTCACACAAGTGGATACTCTGATGCTGCAGTGCTGGAGAGAGAAGTGCTGTGAGTTATTACAGCATTCACAGCTAAAACTAATACACACAAACAAAAGATGAACATTAGAACAAAGTCAAGAAGTTTTTCAGGTATCTACAGCAGCGTCACTCCTGAACATTCAGGAAAGAAAAGAATTGAAGTAATTAAAATGAAATTACTTCATGTTAATACTGCTTGTGAATGAAAAAAACTGTAGACTTTGCGCACATCTAACTTTTGCATGATTGGTTATAGAAGGCTTATTAAATTTACTGTAATTACCCCACCTAAAGCTGTGAGTGTTTTACTGTCCCCACAGAAGTGGTATTTTACTGCATTTAAACTGCCTAGTGTGTTTTGCATTAAGGGGCCTAATATGGCTTTTAATTTGACACATTTTTTAATTCTCTTTCTATCACTGCAGGTACACACTGAAACAAATCAAGAAAGCTCCTCACAATGAGAGTGCTTGGAACTATCTAAAAGGGTGAGAGACCTTTACTTATGAAGCAGTTTTTTTAAAACCTCATTTGATTTTCTTGTATGCCAATTCTCTGTTCAATCAGCAGATGGCATCATTTCCTATTATTAAATGACGTAAGAGTATTTAGCTCAGTTAAGTATGCAGTGTAACAGCTAAACTTTAATTTCTGCTTAAATGCTTAAATTACTTTTGAAGACAAACATAAATTGTGCCAACATTTAAATTTGCAAAAATAAAATATTATGTACATGGATAAGTTGAACAAGATAGTGAAGGTGGAGCGACTCCAGCATACATGAGAACTCCTTCAGTACTGTTTGAAAACCATCCCAGAATGCACCTGCTGAAGGGAGTCGAGAGAGAGGAATTTAGGCAGCAAGTGGCTACTTTGAAGGAGCTAAAATGAAAGATAACATTCAACATTTTCTCTGTTACTATATAAATCCTGTATTTGCATTTGTGTTATTTATAGTATTTATGACTTTACTAAACGTATACTATTGATAAAATATAATTTACATAATAAAGAATGAGCATGACTCTACAGGATTCTACAGGATAGGGGGCTGTCCTCGTACCCTGGGCTACTGCAGCAGGTGACAGATCTTCAGGAGTCCTGCAGCTCTCCTTACCTCACCGCCTTTCTGGTGGATCTCTATGAAGATGCTCTGGAGACCAACAACTCCAGTTACGACCAGCAGGAGACACTGATAAAGACCCTGGAGGTGAGCTTCATCAGTTCATTTCTTAGTAACACTGTTCACCGTGTTGGAAGTCATTAAGAAACCATCAAAGCATATTCACGAGAGGAAACTGCTTTTTTAATACTTTAAAATTCTTACATAATGTGCCTCTGTGTGAACCGTTTCAAATGTGAAACACTGAAACATGGAGAATTCTTCACTTCAGATGTGTCCTCATCTCTTTATCTCTCATGTGTAAAACCTTCCTAATGAATATGAGGTTCATTCAGAGTTGCTGTTTTATTTCTTGTCACATGTGGATTCACCCACAGTTGTGTGTATTTGATAGAAAGTGTTGAGAATTTCCTCGTTTTGACATGCATAAAAATAAACATCATCTCTAGTGTGTTTGGGGAATTCAGAACCTGTTCAGAACTGAAATCCGCTATCTTTTAATATTAACTTCATACAATAGATGTTTATTAATAAATGATCTAAGATTTTATACCAATAAACACAATTTAAAACGTTACAAAGTTGTTTCCATTCAGAGTTGCATGAAGGATTGAAAATGAGGTCCGGGATGTTAAAAGTGTCTCTGGAGTGTGTCTGCGTCTCAGACTGTTTTCCTCAAACAAACGGATGTTGAGTGTGTGTTGAGGTTAATGAGATTTCTGTGCTGTGGGATTCTCTTCCTGTGTTGCCACAATGATAGAGCAGAAAATGAGTTTGTGTTTTGAAATTGAGGCCATGTGTGACAGATTCACATACATATGGAGATGAGAATGAAAAGCTTTGAGGAACAAATGACACTTCCCAATGTTTTTACGCTGGATGCCGTCAGTGATGTGAAAAATGAGTTCTGATTCTGCAATCAGATGTGATGTAATTTCACAGCTTTAAAGTTGACCAGGATAGACAGAATTTGATGAGGTAAGTTTTCCTCTGTGTCGTTCACACTGTCTGAAGTATGTAGTGTTCACATGATGCCTCAGAGTTTACAGTGTTTGAATCTGTCCCGTGTCAGAATCATGGCAGCACACTTGTGTAGCACACATGCTTCAAATGCGCTGATGGCAGATTGCATTCCTAGTTTCTCCCCCAAATATTTTTGCCTTTCACTCATTTGCTGTATATTTTTATTGTTTTTTAGCTTTGTAAGTTGCTTGCTGAGGAGAAGGACACCATTAGAAAGGAATACTGGAATTACGTCTCTCGCTCTCTCCAGAACACATATGGCTCGGAAGACTCCGCCCCCTCCTCTACTGTCCCGCCTCCTCCCTCATCCCATCAGCCCATTGAGGAGCCCAGTGATCCCTGAGCAGAAAGCAGATGTGGATACAAGCTTAGAGCAAAAACTTAGACATGCTATGAGCGGAAAGGACTCTTCATGTGCGTGTGCAGCCGGGCTTTACTGTTTTTGTTTAGGCCTCACAGTGCTTGTAAGTCAAAGAAGAGCAAAAAAACTCCAGTTATACAGTTGTACAGTAAATCGTAACAGTTATCTGATATTTGGACTTTATTAGGGCTGACAGGCAAAAAGTCTTTAACTCTGATTGCCAAACAAATCTGCCAGCCTGTAATATCAAACACTGTTTAACCTGTGACTCTACTCTTTATTTTCACTTTACTCTACATTTTTGTATGTTCAGAAATAATAATAACGCTAACGGTTTATTCTGTTGTCCTACATTTTCTTATTGGCAGAGATAAAAAGATCTAATAGTGGTTTTGAAGTTTGCAGACGCTGCCTGACATCTGTCGATTTGAAACTGAGTCTGCCAACATTTCATTAACATTTATAAAGGCAAAACTGTTTTTAGATCAGAGCAAAATGTCCAGTAATTGCAGCTTATCAACATAATAACTAACATGATGTCTTAAGCTTTTGAAATAAGTCTGCTTTACATCTACAGACCTGTTTAATCACAGATTCAGAATCAGCTGCAGGCACTAATTACACAGCTGAGCACAATTAAGCTTAAGCTTTGAGCTTAATTAAGAGGTTGCGTAGATATGTTTGGTCATAGCCAATAGCCAAACATTTCATCACAACTCAAAGCCTATAAGTTGATTTCCAGTATGAAATTGACCAGGTAAAATTGATTAAAAGTCATTATACCAGTCATTAAAATGATTTGGTATTCTCAAGTCTGAAACAGTGATGTGTTGTGTGACCCCAGGAAATATGGGTCATCATTTTAGGTCATAAGTGACGGTGCTAAAAATCGCCAAGACACGGTCTCACGTCCTGCTTGCCATCCTCGCCATCAGATTTATTGATTGATTTGTTTGTGTGTTAAAAAGCAAGTGTTTTTGGCCATCGTGGTGCATCATGATCTAACAAGATCAAGAAGATTATCTAACCCAAATTTGGTGAAAGTCTGATCAAACAAACACAGATCCACAGGGAATCTGCTGCCACAGAAGAAACTTCTCAGTCATTTACACTGATTGATTCTATTCATTCTGTGCTCCTGCTGTGTTCAGTCTAATTTAATTGTGCTTTTTAGCTTGTATATTTCTACTTCTTTCTACTGTATTTAGCTGCTGTTTGCTGTCATGTTTTTGTAACTAACACAGGCTGTATTTACTCTTTGTCCCTGAGCACAGGGGTAATTTCCCTCCTCTTTCAAGGTGTTTATGGGGTTAGATGTTTATGGGGTAGAGCTCTTGGCATTGAGACTGTAACACATTAAATCAGCACATCTCTGCTGTAGTGTCGCTCGCTCTGGTTACAGCAGAAGCAGTCTGGCAGTACAGTGATACACTTATTGAATCATTATCTTTCTCATGTACCATGGAACTTTCAAGAGCATGGCACCATTTTCAAAACTCCGTTGTTGTTGCATAGCAATTTATGAAGGCTGTGCTACGTAATGTACTAAATTGAAAGCTTGACTGAATTTGGATGTTTAATCTCCTGTTTGTTAAGGAGAGCATCACTAATGTTTAGACTATGGGTTCAACAAACCACTGCTGTATTAACTGTAGACATTTAACTGTCTCACTGTGTTTGTGTGACAGATGTGAATGTTGTTAGGGGAGGTGTGCTGCCACTTTTCAGTTTAGTCTGACTTAATATGTCAACCTGGTGGAGCTTTGTGGTAGCAAGTTTTGCATACACATGCATTTTTGCCAGACTTTCAGAAATTGTCAAATCTAGTTTTAACTAGTGCATTCTGTGGTTGAGCACGTTTAAAAAAACTTAGCTGTCAAAGTAAATGCTTTCAAATTATGTCAATGTTACATGCATAAAAATCCCAGCTAGTGTCTCAGCCAATGAAACCAGGCAGTTCACTTCAGAGTTTTCAATAAAAGGTCTTCAGTCACTTTCTGTTACTGATTTGTTTGACATGACATATAGACAGTTAGAGCAGTTAGAAAACTGAGGCGAGACAAATAAGATTTGAGTTTTATTTGCTGCAGTTATTGATGATTCTCATAAAAACAAAGGCAGATTATAAAGTCAACATGAACTGGCATTCACAGCCTGTTTTACTTCTGCAATGTGATGTTTGCAGGTGTGGCAGGTTATTCAGTAACAATAGAGATGAGACCAATTCACTGATTGTGTTGTGAAAAGTTAAGACCAGAATAGTGCCAGAACAAAATGTCAGTTTGCAGTGTATTATCAAGGACTTAATCGCTCTGAATCTGTTTGGCTAACAGTTAATATGTTACCAATAGTTAACCAATAGCTTGCACAGCCAAAAAGGAACGTAATTTCAAAATTATTACATTTAAATGAAAGATTATAAAGACGTCTTATTCGTGGTGTATTGTGCGCTGATAAATGTATTAAAGGAAATAGAGTTTATCTTGGTTTCAAATTCACTGGCAGTAATTTGGAAATGCATTATCACAGTGGAGTCCAGAGAGCTTTACAAACGCTGACAGAAAATTAAATGTTTGTATGGGCTCTGCTTTACCAAGAATGTGTTTAGCCCAGATCTCTGCAGCTCAGCTGAAATGCACTGTGGTTTGAGGGGAGATGATTGTATCTCGTTTTCAGCTGTAGATGGGCCCTGGACATCGACCGGCCCCAGGCAGAAAACAATGCTTTTAAATCGTGCAGAGAGCAGAGAGAGCTCTCCATCCATTGTTAAACACCAGCGCTGGGTGTTGGAGAGCTCGGCTGACCCTACATCACCTCACAGGTGCTTCTGTTTGTCGCTCAGTGTTCGGTTTCATTCACAGAGATCCGCTGGCAGGATGTGGTTGTTTTCATCTGGAGCTGTTTCGTCTGTGGGTGTCGCTTGTGAAGGTGAACCTGTATTTATTCAGAGATGTTTCTCCTGGACATGGCTCTTGGGTTTGCCAATACGGTTTTTGAGATTTAAATGTTCATGTTTACAGTGGTGACAAAAAATAAAACAAGGAATTAAACACTTTGTCACAATGTGTGAAATAAAACACATTTAAGCAAGCTTTTAATAAAAACAAGTTCTGTTACATAACATAAGATGATATATTATAAAACGATACATTTCCTGTTCAAAATGAGGGTGGGGATAAAGGGGGTTTCTGGGCTGTGAACTACACCAGTTGTTTCTCTGCTAGGAAACTGACTTGATACAGCCACTAAAAAAAATTAATGTTTTAATGTATGTACGTTTAATGTAGTGAAAAGTAATAATAACATTCTGCCTGAGATATTTTATGTTTTTGGAAAGTTACGGTGAGTTTGGAATGACAGGAGGGTGAGTAAATGTTTTTTTAATTGAATTGTCTCTTTAGCATATACAGTGTAAGAAAATCCTGATATTTTACATTCAGAATATAATGTCGGAGATTTATGTTCATCTAGGTCTGGTCTTTAACGCAACGTTTTTAATATTAATAAACCAATCATTCTCTTCTTTTCCTCTAGGGTGAGGTCTGTCACATGCCACTGTAATATAATTTCTCCAAACAGTTAATCAATATAAAATACATTCTGCCTTCAATGTGTTTTGACCTTCTGCTTGACATGTTACTGTCAGAATCAATGAGTGTGTTTCATAGAGAAAGAAAACATTTCCATGGCCATAAAGAAAGCAAATGTGTAAATGACAGCAGCTTCTAGAGCCTACAGTAGATAAACTGTACATAATTATATACAAGACAATATTACATTCATAAACATTTGTGTTTTAAGGAAAGCATCACTGTTACTACCCTTCTGTACAGTTACAGACCCCCTGCAGGGCTTTAAATGCACTCTTGCCTTGGATGAATGTTAATGTTTAGATTCCAGTGAGATTTGTGGTGTGTCTGCTGGGCCTGATAAGTTTGTTTTGCTTCTTCTGGTTTTGAGTCGTGAGAAAGCTGCTGTCGTAAAGTTACATGGCTCCAGTTTCCTGTTTGATTTGCTCAGGATTCCTCAAAGCAGCTGGTGTTGCTGCATGCCAAAGAGCGTCTGTTCCAGAGAAACAAAGACTAGATCCACACTCATCCCTACAGAAGAGAAGTTCTCTATTTCTCTCAGTTTGTCTCCTGCGTCTGCAGCCGTAAGAACCTGCAGGCCTTTTATAAATCAGGACATTGGTGATTTAACGTGCTCATCAGATAATGACAAGACACACACTGCACTTTTATTTGGTTCACATCTGTCAGTCTGACATGTTCAATTTCATGTTCAATTTCAAAACAGAAGTTAGAAACAAAATATAAAAAATAACTTGGTTTTAACACTACCAAACTGACAATTTACAGTGTAATGCACTGCGTGTACTGTGGTGATTTTAAACATTGCCTCATAATACCGGGATAAAGCTATTCTACAGCATTCTCATGTATGTCAATGGCAGGTGATTGGCCGACACGAGACCCTGATGACTCTGGAGTGAAAAGAAAATGACATCATGACAACATCACAGGAAACAGTTCCATATTCTTTACTTTGTCTGTCCTGAGCTGTGCTGTCAGAGGCCAAAAAGAGTTTTTATTGTGTCGAGATTGCTGACAAAATAATCCAAATATTTTAAAAGGGGGAGTCTGTCATTGTATGTCCACTAGCAGGACCAGCAGAACTACAATCTGTTTGTTCCAGCATCTGGCTTTATTTTAGCAGTACTGTTTGGTTTGATTAGTGATACAGAAACAATACAGCTGACCTTTATTATTATTAGTGTGTGACAAATCTGCTGCTGTATGATGCTGGTGCCCATGATGAGAAACACTCAATTCTGCTTCCAGAGCAGTCCCTCTGTAACTTAAAGTTACAGTTTTAGCTTCAAATGTCAGCATGTGCTGCCTTGAGATTGTCACAATGGTTTGCAGAATGTCGCATTTTGTCTCGGCATGAGGTGCAACATCAGACGCTGGTGAGACGTCTCCCACCCGGAACAGCAGTTAATTGTGGAGATTAGCAGCTTCACGGCTGTAATTGTTAGATTCCAATCTGAGCTTTTGGGGGTAATTTGTGTAGTTTTAATGTGTATGTATTGGCTTGATAAACTGGTTTCTCCAGGAAATTGAGAAACAGCCCTCTTCTCTGCAGGAGGCTGGAGGGAAGCAGCCAATCCTGAAATTACCAAACCTAATTTTACTTCCCAGCTTCATGTCACCTCCTATGAACTCTGAGCTCTGACTGTCATCACCACATCTTTCTTTGTTTTTCAGATTCATTTTCAGGTTCCTGTTTTCCCCTCCTCACTTTATAATAAAATAACAAACCTCTGCTACAGTACAGAGTCACCTCTGATGGAAAATAGTGCAAACTTTATCATTTTAAATAATTAAAAATCTTTTTGTTTTACAACAACCATAAGAAATGATATCACTTTAACAGCCAGTGATTGTGCAGAGAAAACCAGTTTACACAACATGCAGCGTCTGTGACTGCGACAGCCAGCAGAGCTAAATGCATTTATGCTGGTTAGGTGCAACAAACTCATTTGCGAGACAAAGAGTCAATTTTGTGTGTGTGTCTTTCTCAGGGGTGTGTTCAGATGAAAAATCCACTGTCATCAAACACCGTTCAGCATCGCTTGCTGCGACACACAAGATGTTCCTAAAAATAGGACTGCATGTGGCTGCGCATGCAAGACACATCTGAGTGCCTGTGAAAGATCAATCATCTGCACATCAGACACTGTTCTGGAGGTGACGCAGAGATTTGCAGGAGATTCTCTCAAACATCTAACAGGATTCTGCTTCAGGAAAATCAGGCCTTGGTGACTTCCTTTCATTTTGTAAATAGGTTAAAATCATCTCTAGAGCACCACATGAAAATGATGTTAATATTTCTTGTTAATATTTACACTCTGATGTTTTCCTGTTTAAACAAACTACTGATCTGTGAAACATTAGAACATGTTTGTCAGTGTCTTACTGTTGAATGCTTTGTACAGTGATGACACCTGGAAACGTGTGAAGCTTTTCAGCACCATGGACAGCGATCAACCACCCCATTTAACTGAAGGTAACTCATATTAGCCTGTATAATATTATCCTGTTCCATTGACACACGCTGTTGTTCATTGTTCTCTGTGTTTGTGGAGGGCAGTAGTTATTCTCTGGGTTAGACTTTTTAACCTTTATAAACCCATGTCTGTAAGTTCTTAATGTTAATACAACTTGTTTCTAATTACAGTCAAACAAACAACAAACATGAATTTTTAAGCATTTGGTAAGTTTCAGTAAGTTCAGTAAAATTATTTCCTGGAGTGCATAAATACACCACGTTATTGTTATTATATGAACGTGGAGGCTCTAATTTGAAAGTGTGACCAAACCTTGTTAATTATACACAATGAGCGACACATTTGAGTATATTGTAAGTGAAGCCGGTAGGGGGTCGGATCGCATTCCCCTGATGCGATACAGCCTTAGCCAAGTGAAGCTCTCTCTCTGCGCTGCGTGGATCTACAGTGAGAGAGCAAGAGAGAGAGGGGACACTTCCTCTCCAGCATCAACAACACAGACATGCGCTTCTTCCCCTAGGGAGCGTATGGATGGAGCGACAGGGTCATGACGGTAGCCGCAACCTTTGGGTTGGTTGTAGGGGCTGTTACCGCAGAAGGAGTTTATCCATAATTAATAATCCACGGAGGAGCGAGTCGGAGCGCATCCATCGGCATGTCACCAACTGACAGCGCTTCCAGAGAAGCTGACGAGGAGGACAAAGGAGGATGAAGGAACCAGAAGGAGAGGAGGTCGAGGAGGATTATAATGAAGCTGAGTGGCAAAGGACTGTGCACCATCGTCTCCAGCTGTGTGCTTTTTGTCTGTGCCGTGAGCGCCGTGGTCGTGGGCTTCAGGTGCATCGCGCTGGGCTCCAGGGTTCGAGCGCACTTCCATCTGGGCACCGTGAGCGGCGCGTTTTATTCGGGGATACTGGTGGCTCTCGGGCAGGTCCTGATGGGGACGGCGCTGGTCTTTTGCCAAGGCAAGCCCAGGTGTGGAAATTTCTTCCTCTTTGGGATCTTAGTGTTTCTTCTGGGTGTCCTTACCGCGTTCTCGGGCGCGGTGGTGGACGGGGACACGGTTTCACTCGTAGAGAGGAAGTACGCGCACTATTGCCTGGACTCCGTGAATGTAAATACGGCGTGCGACCGGCTAAAGGTGTACCAGAAGGGTCTGGTGGCGTCGACCGTTCTTAACACTCTGGAGTGTCTCCTAGGGCTGATGAACTTGGTGATTATCAAGCGCTACCAAGCGGAGCAGGTTCACCAGAGACGCCGCATACAAAGACGGAGCGCACGGACGATTATCCTAACCGATGAGCAGGACTTCACTGTCAGGGAGTTTCAGCCGGTGTCCTACATCAACCTGGGGGTGTTTTACGCGTTGGACGAGGTGGCCGGGGAGGTCCACAGGAGGGGCCATCCGTCCATGGAGCTCCCGGGGTATACACTCACGGATCCGGAGCTTAATCACACCTATCCGTTTTCTTACCCGTTCCACAACGAGTTGCCACCTGCCTACGAGGACATATTTCCAGGAGAAGCAAGTAACAAATAGCGAATGAGACGCGAAGTTGAGTGAAAGTTGCAGTTTTGCAGTGACAGTCACTCAGCGCGCGGAATTGACACGTGCAGTGTTCCGGTTGGCTTTATATATTACACTGACCCGCTGTTTCTTCATGTAGGGTTATTCATGGCGGTGACAGCACAGAATCAATGCTGACAATGAACTGACGTCCCTAACTTACACAGAGAACCTGTGAAAAGGTAAAACGGATAAAGAGTAAAAAGATTATTTAAGTATAAATGCAACAAGAGTTATCGATCATTCTGACTAGTTGTATTAATAATTCACCTCTGGTCAAAACAATCCCGTGCATGTGTTCATGATTCTTATTAGAATTCATTACCATATTTTGGAAGCAAACCTGAAGGATCCGAGCGGGAATTTTCTTACAGTTTTTTAACAGAGCACAAAAAATAAATCTTGTAGAAGTTAAATTGTAAAATGATAATTGTATTTAAAAACAGGATAAAATGCCCCTGTAGGACATCAGAAAGAAAATTCTAAAGGGCTTAAAACTGTCCAGTAGCAAGAAATGATTCCAGGTCAGGTTCTGATAATCATAAGAAGAAATATTAATAATGCTTTTAGATTAAACGCAGGTCATTTCCAGGTCTTTGAGAACTGCCTTTAAATGATGGCAGAAATGTATTAGGAATTCTGAACACATTCTCTTGTCTGATTTGTTTCTTCAGAACGCGCATGTAATTTCTTGATGTTGCGCTGTTGTTTCTCCCATATTGCTTATGTTTATCTTCTGAATAAACAGTTTATTTAATCTCTGCTGATGGTGCTGTTGAATCCAGGGTAACTCACACACGTGTGCTGTGTTCCTCAGGTTTTGGCAGTGTATCTGTTGCTGCAGGTGTTGCCATGGTTCTTTGACCCTTTTTCTACCCGTGTGTAATTTGATATGTAACAAACCAGTCTTTGAAATGCAAATCGTTTTTTTTTTCAAGTTTGAGATGGTTCACAAAGCAACGCGGGTTGATGAATGTAATGAACAGATTCATTTATGTGTTCAGTTTGGCGGATCTTCAGATCTTCTTGAGGAAGTTCTCTTTGAAGAGACAGATCTCATCCAGCTGTGTGTTGCTATAGGCAGTTCTTTTAAAAAACTATCGGAGGTGTTACACAGCATTTCAAACATGCTGAGATGAGAATATGCTGGAGTGAATAAACCTGCTTTACGATTAGTCTTTATGACTGAGAAACTCCACAAGTCTGAGACCACTTCTGTTTTACCTTCTTTTATTAAATACACCTTTCTTTAAAATGTACATTATCAGCATAATAATTTATACAGTATATGTGAGTAGAGTGTACATATGTGAACATAGTAAAATATTCAGAATTTGAATATTTCACTCTTTTTTTGGTGTAATGTTGGAATGAATCTGATGATCCATGTTGTTCCAGAATGTTCCTAAGAAATGTTATAGTAAACATCGAAGTACTTTTATAAATGTTGTGAGGGTTTTACATTTAGTCATGTAGCAGACGCTTTTATCCAAAGCCATTTACAAATGAGGACTAGGAAGCTTTATTAATTGTTAGTTCATGTTAACTAAGATGGTTAACTAATGCTAATGTATGGAATCTTATTGTAAACTGTGTTACCTGTTTTTTATGTAACAGAGTGTGTCGTATGTACAGCTCAGAGTGTGTCGTATGTACAGCTCAGAGTGTGTCATATGTACAGCTCAGAGTGTGTCGTATGTACAGCTCAGAGTGTGTCATATGTACAGCTCAGAGTGTGTCGTATGTACAGCTTAGAGTGTGTCGTATGTACAGCTCAGAGTGTGTCGTATGTACAGCTCAGAGTGTGTCGTATGTACAGCTCAGAGTGTGTCGTATGTACAGCTCAGAGTGTGTCGTATGTTCTCCCTTCTCAGATTGAATGTGTTCTTAAACTTTAATGGAACAGATGACACTAGGGCAGGTATGTGTTGTGTGAAGGTTGTACTGAAGTTTAGTCTTTAAAGTTGTTTGGTTTGTCAGTGTTTGTGTTTTGCTTCTTTATTGCATCATATTTGAAAATGGGATACAAGAAAGGGTTAGGTGAGACAGCCATACAAGACAGTGAGACTTTATCATTTATGAATTTGATTCAGGAGTTTGTAAGTGAACATTACAGACCAATCAGGTAGTTGGAGGGGCGGGCAGCAAATAAGAGGGCTTGGCAATAAAGTAAATAGGTTCAACATTAATTTAATGATGACTTTTAAAACACAGGTTTTTGTTAATTAACAGAAATCAATCATTTATGCTTCAGCTCTTTATTGAAATTTGTTTTTGCAGAAGTGAGCAATTCCCCACAATGATGAAAGCAAACAGCGCTTGTTAGTCACAGTTTGCCTGAAAGACTTTGATGCTTCTCTTTCAGGTGAGATCTTCATCTGTTAGTGTTCATATGTCGCTGGGGGGATAAAATGCAAGCTTGTATAATTCTTGTTTCAGAGGTAAAGCTCCGCCCATCTGTCAGCTTTAGATCTGGTGTGTGTATGTACAGTGTGCTGTTGTGTGACTCTCATTAAAACATGTCCAGACCTCAAAATCTTATGATATTAATTTTGGGGAACGGTCTCTTTAAGATGTTTTGCATTGTGACATTATTTTTGTAAAAATGAAGCACTTTTTCTCCCCAAATTCTCATTACTATAATGCCTCTGTACATTTTACTCTTGAGTTGTTGTATTATTCTCAGTACTGTACGTACAGTAATTACACACAGTTTCTCAGTAAAACACAGCGGCAGAACAATTCCTTAAGTGTCATCAAAGTAATGCCACAATGCAGAAATGTTAATGGTCCTAAGAGATGCCTCAGTTTCTTAATGCTACATAATTTCTTCTTGCTTTTTTTTGCTTTGTCGGGTGAAACATGACTCCCACTTGTTCTTGACAGGTTTGATGAAATTCACTTTAATATCTTCCAGCACTGTATCATCCTGCAGTTGGCATAGAAACAAAACAATGCAGTAATTTACATTCATCTTACTGTTGATCATGCATTTAATGACATCATCGGACTGACTGAAGTGTTCTTGTGAGTCTGAAGTGAACTGAAGTTCAACTGTTGGACTTCTTTAAGCTTGATCAGATTCTTAACGAGGAACCGTAGTGTAGAGTTTGTATCGGGTTAAACACTCTTCATTCCCATCAGAGATGTAATGAAACATGTTTGTTCAGTCTGGCTTCATGTTGTTAGTTGTTAGTGGTTCACCTCAGGATGGCCGGTTTAAGGTATTGTTATGAAGATGGAATAGACTCCTCCTACATCAACCAAACGCATACAGACTCACTCGCTTCATTAAGCCACATTAGAGTCACACTAACAGCACTTTTGGCTCCAGCCAGCAGCAGTTTTCTCTCCACGAGTGATGTTTCCTCTGAGGTAACAGCTTTCTCACATATGCAGCTTGTGTTTATAGGATTCTTTGCAGAAATGTTTTTGAGCTCGATTGTTTTCTTGTTACCACGTTGTCATGGTGACTACTTATCTAGCTCGTGAATGTGTCTTTATGTATAATTGATTTGTATCCCTGCACACACGACGTGCAGGCCGTGTATGGTGATCCATACTCTGAATCTGTCCTCTGCATTTAGCCTGTCCTGTCAGGGCACGTTTGAGTAGTGAGTGAACACACACCTGGGGCAACACTGCAGCACTCGGGAGCAACCTCAGCTGTTTCCTGCCAGCATTGTGAATCCAAACAGCAACCTTCTGGTTATAAGTCTGACTGTCTAGCCAGCAGACCACAACTGCCCCCTTCTGATGTGTTTACCCCCTTCTCCCACACTGGGAGAAAGTTACTGGGTTTATAATCTCTTGATGTTTTACCATCTAACATTAGGGTGAGTTATTCTTTCCATATTATTGAAGTTGTGTGGCTTTACCTTTAAAACTGTGTTTAACTGTTTGTACTGGTACAGTGTGTTACCAGTAGACTTCTGTTGCATTACGTGTGACTTGAAGTGAAACAGTTTATGACACAAACTGCTAGAAAAATCTTAGCTGTATATTTGGTTCATCTATTTTTTTAGGTAAGGCACCTAATAGTCACATTAATGCTGTAAAAATAATATTTCTCATAATATTGTGACAGGCATATTTCCTTTTTATTTTGATCAGATTATAGGCAAGTAACTACCAGAAACCGCTCACAGATGCAGGTCAAGTAACAAACTTCATTTAATTGTGACTTCCAATCCATCAGAGAAAAATTCAATTTTATCCCTTTGATGCAGAGCAGCTTTCACTTCTGTGTCTGCTGTGGTCTGTGGTCAGTGATCTCTACTGCCTGCCTTTCTGCCATATGAAATGTCCATAATGTCGTCTGTAATGGGGGTTCGTTGTCACATAAGGTGCTTTGGGTTGGTAAATAACTTTTGTCTTATGTAAAGCACAGTATGTGAACTATGCAGAAGTAGTTTGAGGTATCGGTGGTTATTTAAAACAATCTTTTCTTTGTATCATAGCATGAATCTGTCTTCATTTATGTTTAATAAGGACTTTTCCCATTATCTGCCAGAAACAAATGGTCCTAAAGATTCTTTTGAAGATTCATTCTATTCGATGCGATTCTGAATTTCATGTTTGTATCAAGCATGAGTTTGTCTTGAAGTAGCTCATACACAGATTGCATATTCAGTTCTCTGTTAGGGGGGAAATTCAGTTTGAGGTTCAGTGTGTATCCACTGGCCCTGGGCCCCTGGTGCTGAGATGACAGGCCCCTGTGAGAGATTGACATTGTTTTTCTTTGTCTTGTGAGTGTGTGTACACTTTTGAGTGTGCACACAGTAGCCTGTGAAGTGTGTGAGAGATATTGTGAACTGTAACATGTCTCTCTCTCTCTCTCACACACACACACTCACGCCATATCCATCAAATTCATGATACTAAATGTCATTTAAATCCAGACTGTGATGAATTAACATTATTGGCTCAATAAAATCCTCTCAGGTGCTTTAAATTCTCTAATAAATGATGACAGTTAATTACAGCAGTGGAGTGAATCTGATAACCGCTGCCCCACACACCCGTAACCATACACTGATAGTGACATCATCAACCTGTACCGCTGTGATTGGATAATCTCAGTGACACTAAGTGAGAGTTTTACCTCTTTATCCTGATTTTCTGTTACCATGAGATGTTTAAGTTGTCCACTGAAAATGTTTTTATACAGCTAAAGTTTGAAATGGAACTGTTGGAAGTGAGACTGGAAACACTGGAAACACTGAGTTCATCATCTGTTATTGCTGAAAATTAAGTTTTAATTTTTCAAATGACCTAACGTGTCACCAACACCAGAATGCTGATGCCATCACTTACAGAGCGAGAGAGCGAGAGAGAGAGAGAGAGAGAGAGAGAGAGTGCATGA
Organism: Botia almorhae; assembly: GCA_036877575.1. NCBI lineage: Eukaryota > Metazoa > Chordata > Actinopteri > Cypriniformes > Botiidae > Botia > Botia almorhae. The sequence goes on from JAZGTJ010005716.1 coordinate 22,442, forward strand.
GGAAGATAAATGGATTGGCTCAGATCATGCTTTTAAAGAACTGGAGGAAATTGCTGCTGGGGCAAACAGCCAGAATGTGTGTGTGTGGGTTTAAATACATGAAAATATGTATGTGTCCTCATAAACCAAATTGCTTAAACATACTTATTTTTTCTGTAAATTAAAAAAAAACAAGGTTTCTGTGAGGGGTAGGTTTAGGGTTAGGGCATAGAATATACAGTTTGTACAGTATAAAAAACATTGTGTCTATAGAGTCCTCATAAAGCGCATACGTCAACATATGTGTGTGTGTAATGATCAGAACCATTAATGAGCGAGAAATCAATGAGAAGAATCTATGCAGACAGACATGTGACTGCCTCATGGCTTTGGTTGTTGCTCTTAAACACATTTAATACAGGCAGATTTTTCATTCGAACAGTACAGGATTGTTTAGAGGAGATCTACTGTTGAATTAATCACACCAACGTGACTCACACAGGATTCTCTTAAGATTTATAGATTATGGATGCAGCAGTTTTCATGAATATTTTGTGCCGGTTCCTGGAAGATAGTCAGATAGTTTTATAAATGCATATAAAACAGATCTTGATTCTGATTGGTTGATTACATCAGTATTACTGTGTCACTGTATCTGTGTGCTGCTGTTACCAAAGATTTTTTTCAAGATCGTGTTTTCTGTATCATTAGATTTTTTTTGTGCATTTGTCCTGTCAGGTATATGGAATTACCATTTTTTATAAAAGCAAAAAGCCCTGCAAACTGTGAGTTATAGTGAATTTAGAACAGCTAAGCCCCTCCACATCACATTTAACAACACCTAACTGTTGTAAATTGAGTGTAAACCACGACTCAACACGGCTTATTGATTTATTTTCACCTCTACTTTTTGTGCCACACACATGAATGACATGAATGTTTTTATTTTTAACAAATCGTGTGACTTTCACCTGGTAGACAATAAAATGTTTAGAAATAGTCAATAGCCACATTCAATTCAATTTTAGTTTATTTATGTAGCGCTTTTTACAATGTTACATTCCTTCAAAGCAGCTTTACATAAAAAACAAAGAATAATAATAAAACACAGAAAAAATGTGACATGTTAATGGTATTATTGCAAATAATATGTGTGGAATAAGACTAATTATGTATACTAGGCCTATAGTATGTTTACGAACAAAGAGCTGACTGAACCGATAAAGCCACAAAATTGTTGAGCAAAATAAACAGCAGCGTATTCCAGCTTACATAAGGATGGCATATAATAGACAACATCTTATGGGACAGGGCTGTAAGGGATTTGCAATAGTACCATGAACTACACAACATGCAAAAGTAGCATACATACATACATACATAAAATATATCCAGTAAAATATTAGATGTTTACAATTTACAAAACCCTAGGCTAAGTTAGACATCAGCAGTCTCCCAGCAAGCAAGCCAACAGAGCGACAGTGGCAAGGAACCAAAACGCCAATGATATATAAAAAAAACCTTGGGAGAAGCCAGGCTCAACCAGGAGGGCCAGTTCTCCTCTGGCATGTTAAAGCTGCAATTTGTAACTGTTTTAGATATGAACAGAGTTTATTGTGATGATTAATAGTTAATTATTGATGGAAAACTGATGGTTCCAACTATATTTGATAATATGTCGGGCACTGAGAAATCGTGCTAACAAAAAGCGGTGAGGCATAATGTTACTATTTGCAGCCATAACACCACACTGCTGTGCCCAAGCAGGGAAAAAAATAAAGGCAAAATTTATCGTGCATACAATGGCAGGTCCACCAAATAAGTCCACCAAATCCTGATGATCTTTCTCAGGGTCGTTTCAGATCTATTGTGGAGCCAGTACATATGTTCTTGGGGGGAATGTTGCTGGTTCCGGTTTACCTAATTAATGCAGCCTAATAATCCCTTAGGGGATTTGAGTAATAAATCCATATGACTACGTGTAGGCAAGATTAAAGAGGTGGGTCTTTAGTCTAGATTTAAAAAAATCGAGTGTATCTGCCTCCCGGACAACACTGGGAAGACTATTTCAAAGTTTCGGTGCCAAATACGAGAAGGATCTACCACCAGCACTTGTTTTTGAAATTCTGGGTACTAACAGTTGGCCAGAACCTTCAGATCGCAGTAAATGTGAAGGACTATAATAGGAGAAGAGCTCGCTTAATTATTGAGGAGCTAAACCATTCAGGGCCTTGTTAGTAATAAGCAGTATTTTAAAATTAATACTGTGCTTGATAGGCAGCCAGCGTAGAGTTGACAAAACTGGGCTTATATGGTCAGTTTTCAAGCCTATTTAGTAGAATGCTGTGGTCAATAATGTCAAAAGTTGCGCTAAGGTCGAGTAATACTAGAAGAAATATGCAGCCATGATCGGCTGACAAAAGCAGGTCACTAGTTTATTGAAGAAGGACTCAAGCTGTGAAGTATCTACAGACCAGCATGTTCTAGAGATTTTGGCACATTTGAATTGGTCCAATAAGTAACCACCCAAACCATGCCAACTACCAAGTTTTTTTTATTCTCAAACTGTGTAAAAAAGTGACACCCAATTTCAAGACCGAAAGATGCTTTCTATATCCACACCCCCTCTGTTCCACAGGAAACAGTCATTAAGTGTTGATGTTACTGCCGGCACGGAGAGCTTTGTAAAGACTCTTTGTGACATCTTCAAAAATCATTTCTATCTCAACTGCACACAGCTAACTAGAGCTGACACGTACCCAAAAACCAGCACAGTGTGGGAGGAAGACTTTTGTCTGTTCAGAGTTGTGTGAAATAAACAGATCTCTACATCAGCTCTGTTTCTGGGCTTTCTGTTCAAAGTGAATTATGAGGCGTCTGATCTCTTTGTATTGGTGGATTCTGACAAGCGCTCATACTGTCATGTGGAGCTTTTATCCTGCGTGCTGAACCAGCATTAGCACTGAACGGATGAACCCTTTCAAACATGTTTCTTTTTTGCTTTGTTCAGTAATTGGTGATGAACAAGGTTTTGTAAGGTCAGTTGAGATTAAGAACTGGAAAAAAAGATGGTCTGAAAAAACCAACCAACCATGTGACGTCCACACACACCAAACAAACAACAACAGCCAAATATTTGTTTATTTGTTTGTTCCAGAATTTTTGTAATTATTTCTGTGAGTATTACTGCAAAATGTTGAGGATACATTAGTATTAACATTAATGATAGATATTCAAAACACGACCTTCGTGGCATTTTTTGTCACTAAATCACTAAATGTCACTAAATTATGTTTGCATAATTAGAACTGGAGAAAACATGGTGAAATAAAGTACATATATAAATGTGTTTCTGTTGCCTGTAATACAGTGTGCCGAGAACATAACAGTGAAATGACCTTCAATTAGCTCTGATAGAGTTCAAATCAACTGTAAACAAATGAAAACATGGTCTTCACTGAGTTAAATGACAGCAGTAAATAACAGCAGTAAAGACACTTTATAGAGCTGAGAAAGGCTGAAAATGTCCTCTGAAGACTAAAGAGTCATAACAACACTGTCTGAATTATAGCAGCACATGTTTAACACTGGTGTACAGCTTGAGTGAGTGAGGTTAGTCTCACACACACACACACACACTGAATAATACTGAATTTCAACACTCAAACATAACAGACACATTAACACTCAGAGTTTATGGTGCAGATACTGAAATAGATGTTTAGTCATATCAACTCTTCTAAATGAACTCACAATACAAAAAAAGCTGGAACTATATGAATTCTGCAGATAAGACATTAAACAGAAAATCTAATGGAGTTCACAGCTGATGAAGAGAAAAGCATATTTTGCATATTGCACATGTACTAAATGTAGTTAGTAATAAATGCAGGAGGTATTTTGTTCATCTGGTGTTGCTATTAATAAAAATCTACAGAAAAGTTTTCAAAAGATCTAAAAAAATTCTTTGCAATTTGAATGATGAACCTGACATCACAGACAGGAAACAAATATATCCACATTATATGTGACATCATAAAACCAGACTCTGTGTGATGTTGAACTCAGATCACATATGGTAATAGATTATATGCGTATTAAATATCTGCCTCCACTGTGGAGACTTATGAACTATGGCTAAATAAAATGGATCTCATCTTTGTCAGTTTATAAGATGCATGTTTTGTTTTTAATATAAAACAGGATTGTTTTCATCTACACTATATGTGTTCAGTATATAAAGTGTTCTGGTTTGAGCTGAGGTCTGATAAAGTACTTTTGTTCTGGAACATTCTACTGATAGTATTTAGTGAAGCACCTGAGAA
>JAZGTJ010005717.1:0-26744 GCA_036877575.1 Botia almorhae
ACATTTGATCAGTTTCGGTAATTCAACGGAACATTTGTTTCCAACAAAGACGGAAAACACACACACTTCAGCTGCAAATTGCTTTATGAGTGTCTCTGTTGACTCTGATGACCGTCGAGAGGCACGCAGCGGTCATAATTTGGAAAAGAAACAGTTTTAAGAATGAAGCCCGGAGACTTTGGTCACACCCTTTGGCTTGTCTCGCCCCTCCTAAGAATGAATGTGCAGTCAGTGCGCCATGTTGAACGCTGTGGGTGTCACACACACTAACAGTAACGCATACACCAACATACCGTCAGTCTCGTCTGTTTCTTACTAAATAAAGTTTCTAGCCATTTTAAACGTTTGGTTTGTACTTATGCCGGGTGTTACTCCCGGTCGTCACCGTCACAGGAGGTTTGGTAAGTTACTGTTTTTGTTTCCCAGTCGCTTATCGGAGTGTGGCGATATCACCACCGAGCACCGCGCACATTTCGTCTTGAAGTTGAAGCAAACGAGGAGATTTTGCAAAAATACAGTTGTGAAAGTAAAGGATGTTGATGGAGCTAAGTTTCCTTGTGGGTCCGCATTGAATTAAAGCAACGTTTTGTTAAACGGACAAGTTAGTCGGAGCCTAGCCACATTTGGCTAGCCCGAGCGGCTAATGCTCAAACTCACTTTACCTCTTAAAAGAGTCCGTGTACCTCAAAATAAAACATCAAAATAGCTCTTTTCGAATGTGGAAGTTTTTACAACATTACAAAAATGTTAAACTCTTCTCTCAAACTAGTTAAGTTCTCACAGTTGACTAAACTTTAATCGTTGTTTCTGTAGCTTGCTAGTTAGCAAGGTTATTTGTGTAGTAAACGAATAGCTCTTGAAGTTTTTTATTTAACTGCTCTCTGTTCTTCATCGCTGTTAACATGCAGACTTGCATTTATGAAATATTTTGCGTATTGGTTTATGACCAGACGTGGTACTGGATTGGTATTGCTAGCGTGCTATATAGTTAAAGTTAGCTTGATACTTTAGTCCACTCTAACCGGCCTGGTTAGAGTGAAAGTCTGCTAATTTCTTTGGCGTTATGGTAGTAGTTAAATCGCAATGTACTTTCAAACACAAACATATTCTATATTTCAGTTGTGGATTTCTTGTAAATAAAATGAAATGTAAGTGTAGCGAGTTTGTCTTAGCTTTTTAAAGGACTAAATACCGCGTTTGTACTTTTGTTGCTTTTAAGTCTGCCTTGAGATTTTGGCGTACTCTATCTTGCTGTTTACATTGCCGTTGTTTTTAGATGAGTTTTGTTGTATGTGTCTCTGTAAGATTGCGTAAGCACACATCCTTTGTTGAAGTTTCCTAAACATGGATTTGTGGTTTGACCAGTTTGTTTTGTCGACACTACGGTTGGCCCGCCACAAAGACAGGGAAAGATTATCAAGTTATGAGACATTTATCGAGAAAGCATGGGCACTGTACCTATACTGTACATTAAACCCCCATCCGACCTGTTGCCGGACACACCCGCGATTTGTCTATTGTTTTTTTGTGGTCGTCTTCTGCAGCACATGCAGCTGAATCTTTACTGCTTCGCTTTCTCTAATTAGACAAACAAGGTCCCAAGAGGGCAGCTGAGCAAGTGATGTTTCCTTTAGAGCAGATAATATTTTTATTTAGCAGTTGAAGTACAGAGCTGTCAAGAATATGTCATCTAATTTCTTACTGATTTAGAGTGTGAACATGATTTGAAATCAAGTATAATACCATTTATGTTGCATTGACTTCGCTGCATATTGTTCTCTGCAGTATTATTTATAGGACACACTTTTAGAAGTTTAGCAGCAGTCAAAGTGGCAAAACCAGCTGATTTACCCGAGAGCAGCACACATTGCTTTGCACATGCACCAATTTTATAAGCATTGTTGCAGACTAGGTGACCTTGCTTCTGTGGATAAAGAATTTTGTTCATGTTTTTTCCATATTGTTATTTTCGAATGGTGATTTTTGATCATTTTCTGACCAGGGTGTAATAGTTTAATCATGCAAGTCTTAACCCAGCAGCAAAAAAGTGTTTTCTCTGCCACCACACACCCTTCACACCCTTCTATAGTGCTTCCACAATACGTTCTTCAAGATGTGAGACTTGTTGGCACATGCCATGCAAGCTATCCTTTGTCAGGATTGAGTCATATCAGGGAAAACGGTCTGTTACAGCGTTGCAGAGCTGCTTTTGCTTTTCTTGGGGGTTCTTGGGCAGGATTAGTATTCACTGTGTGTCATGGGCAGTCGTGGACTGGCGTGGCCTGTGGACTTGCATTTTAGATGATGGGGAAGAGGTCAACTTGATTCTTGGCTGCAGCAAGGTCATTTGTACGACATGGTGGTATATAATCATACTTGTAGAGAAAGTGATGTTTTTGATGTTCAGTACTGTTTGTTCTGTTTATCTTGGCTTATTTACTGTGTTTTGGTATTTGATTTTTTTTATTGTCTGTAGCTTTACCCAAAGCAGCATTAGCTATTAGCTGTTTTTTAAATTAAGTTACTGTTAATAATAATTATTTTGCTGTAGAACAAATGTAACTAGTTGTTGAGTTATTTACAGTAAAGGAGAATGTTCACTGAATAGGTGCATTCGAACCATATCTTGATTGTATATAAATACAATTCTTACAGTATTTTGATATTTGAACTAAATTGGGAAAGCTAGGACTTAATTCCATTCACTGTAAGAATTAAAGTTGTTTGTTTAACCAACTGCTGAAGGCCATGTCAATGAGATATTCAACAGTTCTCAGAATAAGGAAGTACTTTCAAGTAATCTGGTGTTAATAGAATTCTGATTTCTGAAAATGTTATAGCAACATTTCCATGTAGTGCGAGTGAAGTGTTTTCTCAAAACTGTATATTTCAGACTCTATATTGCTATTTTTTATCCCCTCTGTCTTTAGCATTTGTATTTTTAAGGCCTTGTAGGTATTGTAGAGTATTATAAAGTATTGATCCTGTCCATTTCCCAGGCAGGTTTTATGTCGCCTAAAAATCAAAACCCTGTCAGGTCCTCTTTCTGTGTGGACAGAGAAATCAATGTCAGAAGGAAGCCAGTGCTTCTCACAGAACTTGTTTGGCCTCTGGCTCAGCTTCAACACCAATCACTGAGACTCCTTGATATTGGCTGGACTTTGCCAGACCTGTTCTTTAGTATGGAAGAGGCCACTGCTTGCCCTGGATCTTCACACAGACCCAGCCTGTGTGTTGGCTTCCTGGGCCCCTGTGGCAGTGAGAGCCACTGGTGCTTTGTTCCGGTAGTGATACAGTTGCCCCTCTCTTCCTCTGATGTGCTGTGCCTGAATCGGTCATTAAAGCAGCAGATGTTTCATTAGGCCATGGCTGTATTCATGTGTATGCAGACTTGAGTGAAAGGCAGTGGGGGTTGCTTGGAAGGCAGCGCTCTATTGGCTGCTCTGCGGGAGAGCAGGAGTCACATTTCAGTGGCTTTTAATGAGTTAATGGGATGGGCTGAGATTGCAGCATCCTAGCCTGCTCAGGACAGGAAACGCATGTTTAGCGTTACACTGATGCTTCGTTAAATGTTCTTAAATATCTTGTTTACTGTGCAGCAGGGTAGTTTTACCTAAAACTTTGTTGTTGTTATGGTAAAGATTATTCAACCATAACAGACATGAGTGAAGTAAGTCTTTCAGTCATTTTACGTGCCGTTCTGTAATGGAAAGCGCAGTGTGGTGCAATTGCTTTTGGGAAATAAGATGTCTTCCCACATGCCACATGAGTATTGTGTTACCGTAAAGATGAGTAATAGGAACCAATCAGAAACCGTCACCTGTTTATGTGTGCACAGTTACGTTTTACTCAGTGATATGTAGCTGGGTGGTAAACATCTGCTTGTTCAGAGTTTTACAAGTGTACAGCTGTGATCCATTTCTTGTTATCTGAGTGTTGGAGTTAACACGAGTGCAGTCAGGGAATGGATCATTAAAGTCACGTATGTGTGCAGTGTAATTCACCCAACTTATCAACACTGATCACATACTTTAAAGCATTTTTTTATTGTTGGAAGGAAGGATTGAACAAAGCAAAATGATGACAGTAACGGCCTTTACTGTTTTCCTGTTTGCTAAACTGAAAGCACGTCATCTAATTGTACTGGGCTAAAATAACTAGCATTTTTTACCTTTATATTTTCTGTCTGACATTTTGGTTTCATGTTTCAGGTAATGGAGGAATTCATCGAGCTGGCTCTCTTCACTGTATGGAAATGGTTTTAGCAGGCACAGAGTAACACAGAGAACCGTACAGACGGACAGCACACAGTGAAGCTATTGCACAACAGACTTTTTGTTGTTAGGGAAAAACAAATCTAACTTTATATTTCCAACTCAAGGACTATAACACTACATACCACAATGCCAAGCTCTACGATTCGCAGACAAATGAAAAACGTGGTTAATAACTATTCAGAACCAGAGAAGAAGGTCAGAGAAGCGACGTCCAATGACCCATGGGGCCCCTCCAGTTCCCTTATGTCAGAGATTGCTGACCTCACTTACAATGTGGTGGCCTTTTCAGAGATAATGAGCATGATTTGGAAGCGGCTGAATGACCATGGCAAGAACTGGCGGCATGTGTACAAGGCCCTGACGCTGCTGGATTACCTGATCAAAACGGGCTCCGAGCGTGTGGCCCTGCAGTGTAAAGAGAACATCTTTGCTATTCAGACGCTCAAAGATTTCCAATATATTGATCGGGATGGCAAAGACCAGGGCATCAACGTCAGAGAGAAATCCAAGCAGCTGGTGGTGCTGCTGAAGGATGATGACCGTCTGAAGGGCGAACGTTCTCAGGCCCTGAAGACTAAAGAGCGCATGGCACAGGTTACCACCAGCGTGGGAAGCAACAATCAGATTAGTTTTGGCCGTGGCTCCAGCCAGCCGAACCTCTCCACTAGCTATTCAGAGGAGTATGGAAGGTCTGAGGGGTCACCTGCATCATATCATGGATGTAAGTTGCTTTAGTTTATCTTATTCGTTTCGTACATAACTTGGTACATATGTAGGCCCACATGGAATGATACCACATTTTTTATATTTTTTTGTACTATATGTGAGATGAAATTAATTTAAATATGTTAAACAGGGTTTACCATACCAAAATGGTTGGTATGTTAAATAGTTGGAAGTACTAGATTTTGAATAGTGGCTTAAATTGACAATATATCTTAAGCGAACAAGAAGGGGAATGTGTAGGACTATGTTAATGATAATGGGCATTTAAGTTCTCTGAAAAACTGCTGTGCTTGTTGATTTTGGACAGCCCTAGTACATAGTGTTTAATTTTTTATAAATAATTTCAACAAATTTCAACCAAGACAGTGTTCCCCAAAAATGGGTAAAAGGTGCTACAAGCACATTCATCTGATGGTATCCAAAATAGTTTTAGGCCCATTAGTTGATTTATTTATTTAATTTACTGTAGACTGTAGAAAATCAGTCTAGCTGTGAAACTTGAACTTTAACTAGAGATTAAATCAAAGTTTTTTTTAAATCAGCTGAAAGGTTACTGTACTCTGTGGCACCATAGTAAGACTAGTAATATGTTGGTATCCTGCTGATCCCTTCCCTTCATGTCTGGAATGTTGCTGTTAACAGCCACCTCTAGATCTATACCAGTGCAATTGTCGAAGAGTCAACATTGCTTCATTCATTCATGGTGCATGGGGAAAAGCTCTGCACACCTGGAGCTCTGAGTGCACGGGGCAAATTCTTTAAGCTGCAGACCAGGAAACTGCACGTCTACTGTTGCTCTGCGGGGGTCACGTTCCTGCAGCATAGAGTGGCTGTAGGTCTGCCCCGCACAGCTGCATGCCTTCCATGCTCTGCCCCTTTTCCTGAGCTCAGTACAGGAAGACAGAATTCCTGAACTCCCTCAGGCCTTCTGCTCTGCTCTGCTTCAATAAGGAAGTTGTATATGTCTCCCCTCATTTTACACAATATAAAAGAATTGAAGAGAAGTTAGTCAGTGTTTTTTAAGCAACAGCGTAGTGTGATGTTTAAAATGTAATCATAAGATTAAGCATGTTTGCTTAGTTTTGTCTACTAAGCAAAAATGCATTTTAGTTTGTGTTGGACTGTGTAGAAAATATGGTAAAAACTGTTTGTATAGATTTATATATGTAAGAATTGCTCAAAAGTGTGTGTAAACAGCCGAGTCATTAACAAAAGAAAAACAGACAATTGGGAGAAAAGCTGATATGTTAGCAGGAGAGTGTTTTGCATTACTGTGGAAGTTTCCTAGAATTATTTCTGCAGAACATGTTAATGGGCTCTCAGTTTAATGTAATTAACACTTCATCTGACAGAAAATAAAATAAGCCCATGGCTGTCGAACAAAAAGTTGAAATGTAATTGGTTTCTGCAGTTTGACAGAAGCTGCTGTTATGATATTAGTAGATGATGAATTCCCAACATTCAGTTTACTTAATCTGTCACTAGAGCTTGTAAATGTACTTAATATTATTATAATGTTATATGTTTTTCCTTACACCTTTACCAGATATATGCATATAACCTAAACCTTGTTTTGACATCAAATGTTGATGTCATGTCCATGTCATTTATCAACCAGCCATATGCTGTCAACAAGTATATTAGTGTACTGTTGAAAACTGCTGATGGAAATCTCTAGTCGAGTCTAGTTTCTAAATTAGAAAGCACTTCACATGAAGTCTAATTCAGATGTCAAAATTAGCATTGTTTCCTGTCTGTGTGGTTGATCTGTATGTTAAAACATGGTTTTGAGCTTTTACTTCAGCTTGTGTCAGCATTTTAATAGAAATCTCCTTACTGTCAGTCATGCAGATGGGAAGGTCTGTCAGCAAATGTCCTCCGATGTTCACAGGTGCACATATAACCAAGAGATAGTAAAACTGCACAGTAAATGTGTAATGTGGTGTTCTTTATGTTTTGCATTGTCCTTATGTTTTGTTTATTGCTGTAGATTAGAACTTCTTGGCTATTAGTTTAATTTGCTGTATTTAAAAGCAAAGGGCCTGACCTGTGTTTTAAATAGATTCTAGATGCCTTTATCCAGTCCTAATGCAGCCTAGCTATTTGCCAGGTCTTCTAATTTAAGTAACCACTCAAAACATGACTCAGTGCTTATTCCATGTTTTGTACTTAATCAGGTATTAGAATTTCTCTGAATCTAAATGTAAATTAAAGATATAAAAATGACAGTTAGAAAATATTGAGTGTTAACGTTTTTGCCCTTGATTTAAAAATGTTTTTTAGAAGACTAACAAAACAACAAGCAGTTTCATATTGATGATTTTGTCTGCATATGCGCGTATATCTGATGTTATTACATTGCCAAAACAGTGATCTTGAAGCATAACTCTACCTTATTGTTCAATTTAAAATGCTAAGACAATTACTCCCCCCTCCCCCACAGTTAACAAATGAGTCATGTTTCCATATTAGCCCACTAAGGGTGGTGTGGTGTAGACGTGTGATGTCATCTGTGACCTCATAAAACTCCACCGCTCTCCCTCCGCCTCTACTTCAGTTCCCACAGATTCAGACCCTGGTTGTATTTTCATGTCAGCTCCCTTTGGGCTTAAAACCGGGAAACTCGCTTGGATTTCTCAAGGCACTGAGGATCTTGAGTCACATTTTTGTGAACATTAGGGAAGCAATGCATCAAGACTAGGCTTAATGGCTGTCAGAGATTGTGTGGATCGCAGCCAAGCAATCTATTGATTGATGGTGCTTACAGCAGGAACGCAGAACCAGTGGAGGAGCCTAAAAAGCCAGTTGTTTGCTTTCATCATCAGAGGCACCACACAGGTGTGCAGTAGTCATTGTTACACCTGTGCTTTGCAGGGTGCTTGGCTTTCAGCGACCTGTGACTCTTCCATGCGCTCATCATCTGGCTGGTGATGCTTCTGTTTTCTGAACACAGATTGGCCTAATCCAATCAGTGCAAGAGGAAGCGCTGGCGTCCACTGGTTTAGCAACAAACTTGTAATCAGTGCTAGCAGTCTGTTATGACCCTTCAGCTGACATACTGGAATCTCCACTCTTCCTGGCCTGTGTAGTTTTAATCTGTATCCCAAACAGTTTCTGCCTCAGTATCTACCTCCTTAAACCTTAGACCACCTAAATGAATAATTCACAGAAAATTCTCATTTACTCACCATGCCAGATGTATATGACTTACGTTCCTTAGCTAAATGTAAACAATTGTTTTACATTTCTCTGTAGGTGATTTTTGGTGACTCTTCTCTGAACTGCTCATTCGTCTAATGGTCGACACAAATTTACATACAACAGCAGTAGAATTCTTTAAAAGTTTTACATAGTTTGTGTGCTGTTCCAGGTTATGATCAGTGACCTAGTAACTGATCAAACCCGTTCAGCCTTTTGTTTCCTCAACTGTAATTGCAACATTCTCAGTGCTTCACATGGGAAGAGCCCGGCCTCAAGATAACCAACATGGGTGTAGTGGCAGGGCAGTATCTGAATAAAAATGTCATTGCATATTTTTTTTTGGGTGTGTTTTAGCCACATCTCCGAATGCATCTTCAGAGCTGGAGCAGGCCAGGCCTCAGACCAGTGGAGAGGAGGAGCTGCAGTTGCAGCTGGCTCTTGCCATGAGTCGAGAAGCTGCTGAGCAGGTGCGTTGTATTGTCACACAAGATCACCTTAAGACCCTCATTACCTTCAAAGTGCTATTTACACTGTTTCTGCCTATAGAACTGATGTCAGTTTGTCAAACCGGAATGCTCATTCTCAATTATTTCCCTGTGGAATTTGTTTTACAAGTAAAATGAGGTTTAACTTCTCACCTCTTTAAAGTCTTTCTTGTTTTGTTCTAAAACATAAGTATAATACTAGTGCGTGCATGCGCGCGCATGTGTGTAAAGTAGTGTATATATACAATACGTCACTTGCTTAGTGAGGACAATGACAGTTGTCTGATTTGATTTCTCAGATGGTTTTTAAAAATAATGTTTGTGAAATGACTATGTATGTATGCATCTCTGTTTTGTCAGCAACTTGAAAAATATAACAGGGGCAGCAAAATTCCGTGTTTGCAGAATATTGTGTAATATATATAGGAACAAAGCTCAGAAGTCTTTTTTTTTATAATGTTAACTACAGACCTTATTTTACTCTAAATGAAATGGGCATTGTAAAAACCCACAAGAAATTCCTTGGGGAATTCACAATTTGAAAATGCAAATTTTTTTCTGGGTTTTAGGACTAAATACTGAAAAACTTAGTCAGTAGACACTGCAGTTGTCTTAATTTGCATAAACATCGCTCTACAGTACCTGGTGTTTCATAGCCAATCAGCATCCAGTATCACTGAATGAGTATTGCTTTAATGGTTTACCATTGCCAAATCTCTAGCTACAGTTATCACAGAAAACAGTCCTTTATTGTATTAGAACTAAAACAATATATCTGACACTTCTAGGAGTGGCAGTTATGTAATGTATTGTTTGTTTTAATTTCGTCATTATAAAACGTTATGGACCAACGTCACAATCAGCATTTTTCTGAAGGTTTAGATGTGCACTTAGATGGAAGAATGACTTTAAAGAGCTGGTTCAGGAGATGGCATATGGGAATGCAGTCAGAGCCCAGTTCGACCTCGTACATTATTAGACAATGATGGTAAGCTTCCTCTTGCCCAGTCGTAGGAATGTTTTATTTCAGAAATTTGAAATATGACCTTTGTTCACTTGCTCGCTGCCATCCCTGGTTACATACATTTGCCCGTTTATTCTTTTCTTTCCAAAGTGGAGCCAAACCAACATGGGGATATTGTTTAGAAAGCTTACAAATTATGGTGGAAGCCACACAGCCACAAAACCGTTTTAATCTTTGGGATTTAAAACTGGAACTTGCATGTCTTTTAGAAGTGATAAAATCTCTCAGATGATACAGTGGGATATATAATGTTCTCAACATCTTTTATGCTGGAGGCTTGTCAGTGATTGATATGTGGGATGGGTATGTGTGTGTGTGTGCACATCTGTGATAAATTTCCAAATGAAATAAGGCTTTGGATCAATTATTTGATTTGTGACAATTGTGGGAGTGGCAGTGTATTATTTGGGTTTGTTTGTCACCACAACATCGGCTGTGACCAACATGACAGTGTTAATTTTAGATTGGATGGAAAAACTACTTTGAATAGCTCATTCTGGAACAGACATATTTGCGTGTAACCTTATCAGACACAGATTATATCTACACATCTTACACATACTAACTGGTGTTACAGTATAATTAGACCATGTGAGACATTGTTCTTAACTATCCCTGTCACTGATGCCAGATTAGTACTTTTGATTGGTGGAGTACATAATAAGAATACATCATTCTTTGGATTATTAAAAATTGAGATGGCTTTGCCACATTATTGTGATGTATGTAAAATATATTTGGAGTAGTTTTACATAATATGTATTTAATAATGTGGTTATTGTCAATCGTGTATAAAATGCAAGTTATTCTGGCCCGTGAGTCACTTCTCTGACAGGTCTTGATGACCATTAGGGGTCATTTCATAACTGAACATAATTGCATAAGACTGATGTCCCAGATTTGTGGTCATTATGAAGGGAACTGTAGTGTTCTAATGAGGCTTCTAGTTAAAGGCTGAAAGAACATCATGACTAGTTTGTTGAGTAAACGTCTGCTTCCTCTTCTGTGAAATATTCTGTACAGTCATACTTCCGGCTTGACCAATATCGGATTGCTTAAATTTTATAGTTCAGGCAGAATTTGGTTTTCTTTGTTTCGTCCTTCTATTGTCATTGTTAGTAATCGGTTATCAGTAATTAAAAAAATAATTTCAATAAGTCATTGGTGTCTACTTTGACACCATTTGTCATGAATAAAGCTTTCCCAATGCAAAGTTATTTACTGCAACCAATTTAACAGGGCAACTAAATTACAGTCTTCACTTGTCCTACATTGCCATAAACCAGCTCCTTTGGCTTTTGAAATAAACTTGATAAAGAGACAAACTTCTGGGTTTGCTAACAATTCTGATTCTCCTGTGCAGTGTATAATTGTGCTGCAGATATATGCATGCTTTAGTGACTAATATGTACTGCTGAGTCATGCTGAATCACAACAGCGCCTCGTGTCATGATGATCTGCTGTCTGGATGAAGTTTGGCAGGTTCATGCTGTGATTCAGCAGATGCTGTAGCATGAACTCTTCTGTGGGTCCGTGTTTAGGAGGAAAGGATGCGTCGTGGCGATGACCTACGGCTCCAGATGGCTCTGGAAGAAAGCCGCAAGGACAACAGCAAAGGAACCAAGAAGAAGAAAGAGGTAGGTGCAGACTTTTGCACTTCATAACGCAGCAGCAGATTTGAACAGAAGCTGTGGTCACAGATTGCTCTGCAGGATTCAGTTTCTTATTAAAGGAATAACTTACCTCAGTGGGGCTCCAAACACGCCAGATGTTTTACATATGAACAAACAAAAGCATATGGTGTCAAGCTTCAGAAAGGACAAACTAATAACAGCTTAAAGTCTATTTATAGAAAGATTGTTTTACTCGTTTACTAACTTATTATTTCTTTTTTATTGCGGACATATTTACTCTAATACTGTGAGTATTCGGCTACCAAGTATTAGTTTATTGTAGCTGATGTGATTATTTTTGATTGGTAACATGTAGCTGTGGGCTCTGATTTCTGATGCTGTCTGTGTGCAGCCTCCTCAGTCTTCTCTGATGGATCTGATAAACACTGTTCTCGAGGGCCCTGCCGATCAAGCGGCGAACCCTTGGGGAGCAGGAGCCGCGGCAGCATCAGGCCCCGCCTCAGACCCCTGGCAGCCTTACGGTAAGTCCACAGACACTCGCCGTTTTACCATTTTAAACATGCTAGCGTTGTGAGCAAACACCCTGAGATCACATTCGTCCACTGCTAATAATAGCATATTGACAGTTTGTTTCAGCTTCCTGCTGTGCTAATCACATTAGGCTATGTACTAAAAATAAAAGCATCAACAAAAGCACTTGTGTCTAATCGGAAACAAATGCATGGTAGATATGGTTCCTTAATCACATTTACAACAAAGTGATTCGTTATCTGTTAGCCTCACTGATTAGTTTGTTGTGAATGTGGTATGCAAGTTATCGATTTTTTTTTTCTTCTGAACGCCAGGGCCATTATAATATGTGTAACTCGCTGTCACAGTTTCATACCTCCACTTTGTTTGAATATAATACTCAGGATATGAAGACCCACAGATTTACAGACCCACTGTTTATTTCATAATATTGTTCAGGCCATAGCACTATGTGGCAGTTCAGTAATGTAGCTGGTCCGGTAGTTGTGCATTCCAGTGTGGACAAAACAAAGAGACATTCAGATCTGCACCGCTAGAGTGAACAGTCAGTATTCCAGCACTCTTGGTCTCTCATACATGATCGGAAGCTAAAAACTCAACTGATGGGTATAGAAGCAGACTGGAGAAGCACAGAGGCAGACGTGTTTTCTCTAAACTGAAAACAATAATGCCAGTAATGCAGAAACTCTCATCCACGCTTTTTATCCTATCGTCTTGATTACTGTAATGCCCTTTTTATTGGCTTACCAGCTACCTCCATTGATATATTACAGTATTGTCAAAATTCAGCCGCTCGTATTCTCCTGCCAACAACCTGTCTGAATTTAAATCGTTGCTCAAAACTCTGTTTTCAGAATGTTACCTTTCTTACGTTGACTTCTGTTTATTCTTTTTTCTGTTGTCTTATCTATATATTACTCACTGGATGTCTGATGTTCTCTTCCTTTACTTCTGTGTTATTGTTTGATGTTATCCACACATTTCCGATGTTTACTGTATAGTGTCCTTGAGCTCTGGAAAGGCGCTATGTAAATAAAACTTATTATTATTAATAATATTAAAACACCAACAACTGTCAACTGAAAGAGTATTACTGTATTTTTTTTATAATCCAGTCACAACTTTACAGCTTTCAGCCTTAAGTGACACACTGCCACAAACGATATAACCTGTCAGACAGATTTGTAAAGTCGAGTTACCGTTGATAATGTATAATTGTCAAAAAATTAAAATGATTAATTTTAAGTTGTTTAAGTTGTAATTAAATCATGATTTGTCTTAAAAAATAATTACTTTCAAAATGTAGTGCAGGTAAATAACAATAATTGTCTGTGTGTGTATAATCTAGGTGCGGCTCCTAAACCAGCTGCACCTGTGGATCCCTGGGGTCTTCCCAGTGCCTCTTCCTCAGTCACTCCAATGAAGAGCAGTGACCCCTGGGGGTCGTCCTCGGCTCCTGCAGCTGCTGATCCCTGGAGCCCTGTGCCTGCCACCCGCCCTAAAGCCCCTGCCACAAGTAAGCTCAGAAATCCAAAATGCATCTGGAGTTCATGTTCAAGTGTCACATGTGCTAAAAATAAGGCATATCTTTTGCTTTTGGTTTTTAGACATTATGTCCCATGAATTAAATAAAGGCTTTTAGTTAAAAGGATTTTTTCCTTTTTTTAATCCTAACCTCTTCATCTCAGACATATGGTTTAGCATGATGCAAGTATCTTACACCTCTTGTCTCAATCAGCTGGCAGTTTTGATCTTTTCTCCACATCAAATGGTACTTCCAAGGAGGACCTCTCTGAATTTGACAGTCTTCGCTCCTTAGCAATGACAGGTACATACTGAATTCTTATACCACACGTTTTTCATAAGTTCTGTAGTTGGTATATCTACACTGAAACAAATTACTAGTAAAAGAAGTGTCTCTTGTTAAAGGACGGTATAATAAAAATGTTAATTATGCTGTTTATCTCAGGAGATGGTAGAGGGAGCTCTGCCCTGCCATTGCAGACCAGCCTGTCGTCTGACCTGTTTGACGTTCCTGGTGGGCCAGCCAGAAAAACTCCAGAGTCTTTCCTTGGTCCCAACGCTGCCCTCGTCAACCTAGACTCACTGGTTAGCAAACCTCCTCAGCCGGCTCCGGTCTCTAACCCCTTCCTTGCTGGAGGTATTGTGCAGCACCAGTCATGTGTTTCTAAAAGACATCTCCATGTCCTTGGAGCTTATTTTAATCTAGCTTTGGTTTGTGTTGTGCTCACCTGTATGTTCCTCTTCACTCTTAGGAGCTTCCGCACCTGCACCTGTACCTCAGGTCAACCCCTTCCAGGTGAACCAGCCACAGCCGCCCACACTCAACCAGATGAGAGTCAGCCCCATGATGGGCATGAGCGGCCAGAGCTTCAGCCTGGCCCAAAGAAGCAATGAGCCCATGCCACTGTCCTCTTTGCCCCCAGCCGGTCCTGTCTCCATGGTACCTATGGCTCCTCTTGGGCCTATGGGCCAGATGATGCCAGGCATGGGTATCCCCGCCTCCATGTCCATGCCCCAGCCACTCACAAGCGGAGGGCTGCAGCCCACAGGCGCAGCAACACAAGCTGGTGGCACAACTAACCCCTTCTTATTGTGAGGAACTATGCCCCTCCAGACCCACACAAATCTATCTCTCATACCTATTCCTATGGTATAGACAACATAGTCTAATGGCTTTCCCAGACCAGTGTGCTATTTTAAGACTTTTTCGAGTAGCAGTGTTGTTTACAGTTTATACTATTGACAGGCGATTCCCTTTCTCTCCTGTCTCAGATAGGTACCATAAAGTGATTTGGTATTCTTTTCTAAATTTCCTCAAATAATTTAGTGATCATCTGTAATAATGGTGTACAAGTGAGAGATTTTACTTCCCACCCAACTTTAAAATGTGCGGGAGCTCTCCAGAAGACAACCTCACATTAAAAGGGGGTCCTAACTTTTTAAACTTTTTTTGATCGCTTGCGTTTCTTATCAAAGGCTTGAAACTAGGAGTACTGGTGTCTTAATTTTTCTAATTTCTAGTCTTTCCAAGCAGTGTAATAGATAAAGCTAACCCTTTTAATCAGCACAGCCTGTATGTTCTACACAGCGCATATACACTATGTGTATTTACAGTATGCTTAAGTAGACACAGTTTAGAGACTATCCGTTTACATGGGAATTACTTTAATGTTTTAAGCAGGGATTTTGCACATGCTCTGGTTTGTCTTGTTTTGACTGCTGGCCCACCATTTGTCCTTAGCGTGAGAAACATTGAGGGAACGTTTGCTAACACAACATTTCTGTAGGAGGCTAAATGAAAAAAAGCAACCAATGGTGGACACAGTGCAGTGAATGCTAAGGACTAAGTGGGAATATCTGAACTGCATGTGCGAATGGTTTCAGACCTAATGCGTTGAAAGATGAACTTCATACTGAAGTGGAGAGGTGATTTTTTTTTTTAAGCCTGGTGGGAAGTTGGTTTGCATATCATAATATGGCTCCACTTTTTTATTGAAGCCTGTTTTTTACTGCTTTACAATCCCAAGAAGTTGTTTGTTGGGTAAATGGGTTATTTTGATTCAGTACAGCTCACTATTTGCACAGCATCTCCATATTTGACAGCTAATCAATACTAATGATTAGAATTCATCTGCTTCGCTTCTCAGAATCGTTCTGTCACAGTGAGTATCAAACAATCTGAAATGTGTTGATTTTAGTAACTTTATTTATGTGTTGAAAAATAGGAGCAGCAAAGGGAAATGGGAGGATTAGACGTATGTTTATATATCTTCATCAGGTCATAATGCATCTTACTGTTATAATCGACAAATACATCACTAATCACTGCTTATGATGCCATGTTTATGCATCTTGGGGAATAAAAACCCAAGCATATATCAGATCTTACCGTTTTAACAGTCCTCAGTTATATATGAAAAAGCTAACTTGCTTATAGTGTTAAAAGTAAATGTTAGAGGGGGTGCTTTTAAAATGGCAGGTGTGGATGGTTCCCATGAACACTGAGTGATGGGTCTCTAAATATTTGAATTGCTTTTGTTGTTTTGAGGATGTGTGGGAGTCAAGTTTCATAAATGCTTTCTGCTTGTAGCTGGAGACCTACGATTTAAATTTATTGTCCTTTAAATAATATGTTTATTTGGGCCATTTTTATTTTAAGCATACACAAGACTCCTTTCATAGCAAAATTATAACTTTTGTGGGAGGGCTTGCTTCGTTTGTGTATGAATTACTTGATGTCACATTGGGAAATGAATATAAAGGAGTATTCTTTGGTGCGTCTTGTGGGCTTGTATGGATTGTGTACAACGTTTGGATTTAAGTTTAACCAGTCAAGCGCAAGATGCCAATATCCCCATAGTGACAGTTGTTTGGTTAGTAGTTACGAAAGTGACATTGCCTGTTGCAGAGCTGTGGTTCTTTTTTAACTCTGACTACACCTTTATCTCTTTTTATTTGTTCCCCAAATATTTTCTCGCTTTTATCTTAATTAGAATACTGCTAGAGTATTCTATTTACATTTTGTGAAGTAGTGACCTCTGCTGGAAATATTGTGGTAGTACTACATATATGCAGCCTCGTAGCAGAGCCTGGGTGCGGTAATGGTCAATATTCTGCAGGCATACTCAGGCATTTTGGGGGGTGGATAAGACAGCTTTAAGATGTATGTAATGCGCTTTGGGTGGATGCGATGGTTTAAGCAGTAACTAACCCTGCTAAAGACTCCCTGCTAGTGAACATCACTGTAACTCAATTATGCAGACTTGTTTTACCATGATTTACTTTGAAATCCATACAGTATCTAGCTCATTTTTTTATCTTGACTCTTATTTTGCTGTTACCGTTTCAACGCATCACTTCTAGTACTATTTACTCATTATGCATTTATCGTTGAGGACTAACTATGTGAACATGCATAACACATTTTATTTTTCATGTTATTGTGTCTGTGTATTTACTGAACTGTCTCATATTACTGGGAGCAGGCTGCTTTTTATGGATACGTGCTCAACCTGTTGGCATTATAACTGTATAATATAATTTATCATCTGTTCTATTGTAACATATTGTTCTGTATCTTATTTCTGTGTAATGGTTTTGTAGGAAAGTCACATTGAAGAGTGTGATGTTTATTGCCATTTAAATCGCAGCAAGTGATAAATGACGTGTAGCTGCAATGGTCGAAATAAAATTGTATCAATGACTTTTGATCTGTCTTTTAATGTTGTCAGTAAACATGTCCACATCACATTCTGTTACGGCAACAAAATATAATCCTGTCTGGCATGCAGGGTCACATTAATTTCAGTCACACAGGTGGATGATACTTATAGATAGTTGACAACTGTTTATTAAACATACAAAACTGACTAAACAGTATAACATGATTATGAAGCAGTAATTACAAAGACATCTACAAAAACTGATCCTGCCTTATATCTGCTGTCAAGATTGTGTTCCATAAGGCTGCTCTGTTCTTGGCAATACATGCTCTGAGGTTGTCTCATAACCCAGCTTCTTCATGTCTTTAGTGACAATGTTGAACTGTAGTGTCACGAAACCTTGCGAGCGCACCCTTGTAACTGCAAATGGACAAAACCACATAGTAATGGCACATAATTGCACATATAAATAGAAAACCAATTTGTAAGGGCCCTGTTTTGAGATGGGAAATATTTAATAGTTTTTAGAAAAGTGTGTAACCACCTTCTCTTCCCTCTCCCTGAGCAACAACCTTGGGATCTGTGAACTCTGGACGCCTCCCCATCAGCCAGCTGAGCAAAACAACATGTTTTGTTGAGAGCCAAAAAAAAATACAAAAATACGGACCTCAGAAATGGAATGTTTCACAAGCACATGTTCATTTGAAACTCATACAAACAAAATTTCAGCAACAGAAACTGTCTAAAGCCACTTTAACACTAACCTTAAAAGATGAGTTGGGTGCCTAATAAATTGTACATTTTAAAATGGTAACAAGTAATTTTTCATACAGCGAGATGTTAAATCTCAAGTCTGCTGCACATCTATGTGTGAATGTGAATCAAGTGTGTATGGTGTGAACCAGATGAATTAGATTTGGTTTGAAAAACTACTTAACCTTGTGAACCTCTGCAGGCTTGAGGTGGATTCAGGAACAAACATAGGAATAGTCTTAGTATGTCTGAAACAAACACATTCACCCGTCAAGCACTTCAAACAGACATGTCAGATGCTCTTTACATTACCACAGAACCATCTCTCAGCAACTCACTTTCCAGGAGTGAAGGGGATGTGCACAGCTCCATAACCTCGGACAACATCATTCCCAAATGTATCGGGGCCATACACACTAACTACAATTTGGGGCCCTGAAAAGTACACATTATTAAATTTCAGTACGGTGTTTGACACCCTCAAAAAAACAGATATTACAAGAGACTTTGTATTTTGTACACCGTAAACTCCTAGATAAATAAATAACGTTTTATAAAGATTAACACCAACACTAACACTTACTACAGTTTTTCACCAAAAAACATGGTAACTATAGTTAAACCACAAATTATCCATGTTTTGCTACAGCAACCATAGTTTTACCATGATATTTGTAGTAAAACTGTGGTTATATAAACGAGAACCAATGCGCCAGAAAACACGAATACTACACTTTTACTGTAATAAAACAATAGCAGCATTGTACCGTAACCAAAACTAGGTACACTTACAGCCAAATGGATTAGTGCTTTTGAATGTAATGTCCAATGGGAAATTCCACACCAAACTCTGAGATCCTCTTCCCTTTGATGTTATTTGAGAAATTCCCTCTTCTAGCCCCTTCAGATTGTGCAAAATAAGCATATAACGGTTAATTTCGCCTCGAGTGCAATAATATCCCTTGACTAATGTAAGTTGTCACTTACTGTTGTGGGCGCCCAATCGTGTCCATACACAAAACAGTACTTGCAGTACAGATCATCATATTCTGGGAACTTTAGACAAAATACAACAAAGCAAGTAATTATGCTGATATATGTTAAATAAAAGCAATACACATAGCTGGTTATCTACGTTAATTTAACATCAAACAAAATATTATCTTCTTCATGCATACATCAATGCTAACTTACATCGGCTGATTCGATTTGTCCATTGACCATAAGAAGAAAAACAGATGGATTATTTGAGGTCATTTTCTCATAACTGAAAAGATGGAAAACATTTAAATCAAAGGCATGTCAGTGAGTTTGATGATGTTAGCTGTGAATTAATGGCTTCCCGTTGCCAACAGCTCTGTTGGTGCTATGGACGCTTTTAGTACGGCAGTCAACAAGGTCCAAAAATTAGGAGACAAAAACGCAATTTTGAAATTGTCATGCCACTAGGTGGACGTCGTGGACAGGAAATTGGAGCTGTAGGAAAACCCTCAGTTTTGTTTTTGTGGATCAAGACTGCAGATAACGCCTTTGCTCTCTCTCTCTCTCTGTTTCTTTTTTGTTTTAATGTGCTATATGGCACGACAAATATTTATGCGTTCACAAGCTGTAGATTGCCAAAACAACTGCATAGAAAGAAAACAGTGCACAACAACAACAGTGCAAACCAATATATGTCATTGATAAAACTAAATATACAGTGTAAAAGACATAAATAATAATTAGGTTACTAATTATGAAAATAAATGTTAGAATGTTAGAATGTTAAATGTTAGAAATGAAAATAAAATTAGAATACTTATAAAGTGCTAGTAATTGTTGACAATAACAAGAATACACTATTTACTATAAGGTAAAATGCAAAATGTAAAAAAAATGTAACAACATTGAATGAAGTAGTGATCATGGAGATCACAGCAGTGGTTTGTGACAGTGTGTAGTTTAAAAATACATTTGGCGATGACAGATGAATGACCGCCCTCCCCGAGTAACATCTGCATTTGAACCTCTTCATACAGTAATGGAAAATGTGGAATGAGATTTGAGAGTTTTTCATCATCTTCTCTTTTGTCTCTAAATTTAACACATTTAAAGTGTCTCAACCTCACCAGTGTCACAGTTAGTGCAAAGTCTTTCATCCTTTGGGGGCCATGATTGTCTGTGCCTGTCTTTCTTGACTGTGATCACTGTACTTGGTGAGGAGCTGTCTCTCCTTTGTACAGTATACAGATATTCTGCTCTCTAATTGTACTCTCTCCCCCACAAAATACACAATTCAAAGAAGTTCTATTGGCATTAATATGACACTTTATTGATAACCATTAAATGAAAAACTCATAGACATGAGACATGTTACACATAGAAATCAATCTATACTGTAAATGTATAGCTTCAAATTGAGGCTTAGTGCTTCTTTTTCACAGCCCAGCAGTCTTTGATTCAAGCTTAGTTTATATAGACAAAGACCTAGCCATCACTTTTTGGCCTAACGTGCGTCCCAGTTTGAACTGTCCTTGTCTGTTGCCAATTTTCCCTCTCTGGGACCAGGTCTTTGACTTTGAGTCCCTATTAATAGCAAGAGCCGTCTGTACTACTTATACGTCCTCTACAGGACCTGTGTCTCCCTTTTTAGGCCTGAATTAAAGACTCATTCAGTAATTTTCCGAGGAGCATGATTTTTTCTTTATACTTTACCTATGTGGCTTTTAGGTTGTGCTTATTGAGCTTGTCCTTCATTTAGTTGCATAGCATGTGGCGATTACACAGTTGTGATATCCATTAAATATATTTTAAAACTACATATCAACAGTATGTGAATGGCCATGTCCATCTCATTGACTTTTTTGGTTTGTTGACATTTGTGGGTGTCACCAAAAGATGCACCAACTGTCCACACAGTAGCAAATGTCATGTAAATGTTGTTTGCCCTGGGCGGTGTTGTACAGGGTTGGGCTGGTTTGTGCTTGCCCTCTTCTAAAAGATGATCTTGTGTCCATTGGAAGACAACAATTCTATATCTGGTAGTCTGGAAAATACTGAGGAGCTCATAATAGCATTGATTAGTCATTATGTGATCTGCACATTGTAAAACTCCAGGGCTAAAGCTCTATTGTAAATGGATCAAGAGAATGTGATGCCACCAAGGTCATGGATTTGATTATCAAGGAACCAAAATTCTGTTCTTAACTGCCATTATGTTAGTTTCAGATTTGTTCACTCAATACTCAAAAGGAACACTTACCATATCCATAATGCATTTGGAGATCATCTACCATTATGACTGCATTATAAAGACCTAAAAGCTCACAAGTATATAATATGGTTTTATAGATGCATGCCTGATGACTTAACCAAATATTGATGGACCAACTTGGCCATCTAGTGTATTAGCACAATCCCCGAGCTGCATCTAAACACTGAACGCAAGAAAGCCCGCTCACTGCCTCCTCCTGAAACTTTCTGTCTTTGGAAAGCTCAGCTGAGACACAACCTAAACGTACATCATGTAAAACTGTTATCGATTTATGTCCTTCCCCTGCAAACTTCAATTTCGGTCAAAAGCAGAGCGCAATTTATTATGAAGGGCTAATCATTAATATTGCCTCTCCATTAGTTGGAGTGCAGGTCTGTGACGGCATAATGGCTTGTGTCAAACAGACCAGTGGGTCACTGTGGATCTGCATGTGTCAAATTACAGCAGCCCACTCTTGTGGCAGAGAGCAGACATGGGCTTCCTTTTGACCACTCCCCATATATGCATGCAGCATAAATCTCTCCTCCCCATGGATGTAGAAGTGTTCCATTTGATAAATAATAAACGAATTGATTTTCATAGGGGAGCACATAAATGGTTTTGTCTTGGGCATTACCGTAACCGATGTTTACTGATTCCCAGACCAATTTGCTCTGATTTACTGAAGACAGGAAATGATAAAGAACACAAGAGGAATGTCAACTTCTGTTTTTGTAGACTACATTCTGTCATTACACACTTTATAGGCTTTTAAAGGCCAATATTACATGAACAATGCAAATTGCTTTCAGTCACACATTTTATGGCAGCTGTCTTTCTACCACTATGGGCCACAATGTGGTTTCGTTAATGATGATTTTCCAGTCATTGCCGATTACTTCAAGAAAAAATAAACTTTATTTTAGCTGAATTTGGTGTGCTTTGTATAAACAATGATTTTAATTAATTTTAGAGAGGTGAATTGAGTTCACATGGTGTGAGCAAGGCTTTTGACTCGACAGATCATTCCAATGGTGTGGTCATTTTAAAGAAAAACATGATGTTGAGAGCCCTCTGTGATTGTTAACCTCAAATATTACACTGCTTGGAATCTGATTGGTCAATTACAGCATTCAGCAGAAACACATTCACAAATAATGACACTTCTATGTCCCAGAACTTAATCTCACAAGGCTCATCATTACAAACAGAGTTTTCATACAGGAAGGGCCCCCAAGTGCAGTTTAACAGAATAAACAACCAACACAAACACGGGGCTAATGAAGCTAACAAGGCACAGGTGAGAACAATCAGGAAGAGGAAACAGGAACAAAACAGAACTACAAAAAAAACAATCTTCAAAGTAAAAGTGCAAAGGCAAGCACAGACACACTACACTCATGACTCTCTGCAGTTTCTACAGGGTAACAAAATAATTTAAACTCAAATCAATAACACAAGTAAATCAGAAAAATAATAAAAAAATATATAAGCCAAATGTATAAGTATTGCTGTAAAGTATTAAAAAGTGTGAAATGGTATACAAAATCCCATAGGCAATAAAATTTATATTTCAAGAACTGCAGAGGCAACACTGAGCATGGCCTGCCTACTTTGAAGCCTGGATTTATAGAGGGGAAACCTGCTTTGAGGCTGCAGTTGTTCTGCTGGATTCTTCTCTGCTCTCCGATAGGTCTGTTCTCCATCCTGTTTGAAAACTGTGTATTCTGCGCAAGCTGCTGTTAAGCATTCTACAGTGAAGAGAGCATGAGAGAGTTGTGAGTTGTTTGTGAGGTTTACAGATACACTCTTCTGCATCATTTATTTCTGTTAGATAACGCCTCAAAACAAAGACAGTCTCAATGTGGAAAGACACCAAAATTACAATAAAATTGTAAGGAGAACTGGAACATTTTCTGCTCTATAGTGGCAATGCGTGTGTTGATTTGTGCCTTCACAGTATTAAATCTTTCAACACAGTGTCCGATGAAAACAAACATTGTCAGCATCTAGTCTCTCCTCTTTTCCACACCTCACGCTGGTACTGAAAAGCTACTGCAAACAAATCCATCTCTCTTTTATTGTTTATCTTCTCAGTAGTACCTGAACCCAGTTTTACAGTTCACTTCATTTTATTGTCAGGTTTTCTCTGTTATTTTTTAAAACATGCTGGAATCTCATGTGGTTTTAGTGAATTTTATCAAATGTCTATCATGTCTAATATGTCTAATAGGATCATTCTAATAAAAACATCATAAATAAAAAGTTGCAAAAAGATGAACAATGAACAACAAGAGGGAGTTACATGTGACAAGACTTAAATCGTTTTTGTTTTCAGATGAGAAAGGTGGTATATAAATGATGTCATTCTAAGCTTGTGAAATATGTCTCAATTTGACAAACAGAATCCAAAGAACCAGTTCAAAATATGACAATGGCTTCTGAGGTGACAATTTTATTGGCCCTGAAATGAAAGAGATCGGAATCCTTTTCAAAAGTTGAATTTGCGAGTGGAATGGTTACATAACGTGTCCATTTCATACAGCCGGTAATGGGGTCAGTGCTTTTGACACATGCGGATCCTGACAGAAAAGAACATGGAGGCATGTGAGTCTAAAAGAAGATGTGGGTGTTTTGATGCCGTAGATTTTTAAATGAAGGCTAATGCATGACTCATGTCACTATTATTTGAACGATTTCATTCACAGTTGTATGTTCAATGTGTGCGAGGCTGCCAAAACTGCACTCTCCGGAATTTGTGAAGGTACTGCAGCTGACACAGAAAATACATCTCTGTCCCTTGTAGATATCTTGACAAATGAATTGCTTGATTTGTTTTCCTCTGTTCTTCTGGAAAGACCAGCCCAGAAGCCAATTTTATTGCTCAGGGGTTCTTTCATAGTTCGGGAGACTTAATTGAGTTCTCTGTTATGTTTCATTATATAAGTATCAGCGTTGTCTTAAAGGTTCCTCTTACAATTTCTTGAGAGGAATAATAAAGTGGACTAAGAGTACATAGAGACATAGAGTAAGACTATGAAGATATGAAATGAATGGGGATAGCACAGCTCAGATAATCTGGTCTTTAAACATGTTCATGATAAAACCTCTGAATGTCGATAGCAAGAGAAATCTTCTCCATTTAATCTTATTGCTGTCTAGAAGAAACAAAGAATACAATTATCTGATTAATTTTTTTTATTTCTGAAATACATGTCCTACACACATAATCCTTGCACACACACACACACACACAATGTTGTTACCTCAGATGAATGTTACATACAAGCACAATGCTAAGGGGGTTAAAAATGTCTTTTTGTGAAGAGAATTTTTCTTTTTGCATCAGAACAGGAAATAAAAAAAATCTGATCTGGGAATGCTGTGGTTTGGGAAACGATGTGAAGAAAACATGTCTTACTGAAGTGGATGTTAGTTCATGAGGTCCTCTTATGCGAAGAGCAAATATCTGTGACAAACCATTCTTCTATCATGTATACTTCCCTGGCAAATTTAGGTGACACAGAATACTCTCTCTTAATGCTAACCTGTTTGATTAATTCATATAAATAATCGTTAATCTTAAGAGTAAGGCCATTCAGAAAGCAAAAGGATCACTGATTTACTATACTAGTGTTTTCATAGCACCAGGTTCCATTACAGAGAGAATGTTAATGCTTTCATACAGATCTGTCTTGTTGCATAGCAACTAACTTACCAGACTACCCCCAACCTCCTCCTCCCATGCAAGTTCAACTACAACCTGAAAAATCTTTACCAGACAATTTTAAAAAGAAGACTTGAATGGCATTTGCAAATTTTAGGGGGAAAATGTTGCTTCAACTTAGCAATGGCTTGTTCCCTCATGAATCCATCAGAGCCCACTTCAAAGCGTTCCATGAGAAATGCCAATAAGTGTCTGTGCAGATTGCCTCTGCAGTACAGAGGGACAGTGAAAGAACGGAAGGATAAATAAAATAAGTGAATCAGTCGAGTCAGACCATTTCAAATTCAGATTATATTGCGGCTGATGAGAAACAATACTCCTCTTTCCACCATGACCCGAAGCTAAACTGATATAAAAAGAGCTTGCAGATATTTATTCACTCTGCTTCACTCAGATTCTCGGTGGAACATCAACGTTATGAATTCTGCATGTTGGGATAATCAGTGTTGCTCTGTCATATTTTTTCCTCCCCCTCCATGGCCTAATTTGGAATATATCCTCTGCACTACAGCACCTGCATTTCAGAGGCAACCGCACGCTCCAGCAAAACGTATATGTAAATATGCTTTGTGTTGCTTGAGGTCTACATGGGTTACGTTGCTGCTGTGTGTGTACCGTACTGCATCACTCTGCATCACTCTGACTGCCTTTTTAAATCAGCAGAGACATTTGTACTGCTCACCTTATGGAAAACCACTTTTGTTAATCAATCTTCTATGTTTAGCAACAGACAAATAAAGAAGGCCTCTTCACCTGCTTTTTTCTTTCTGTAGTGCAGCTTACTGCTCACTTTAGGGGCCCAGGGCCCCTCTCTGAAATGTGTTTGAGGTTCTGTCTTGTAACTGACCTTGGCACATAGTATGAATAAATTAAAAAGATGAAGTATTCATTAAAGGAATTGTTTTAGGTCAGTAAGTTCATCCCTAGAGTTGCTGACTTCAAAATGGGGATGAAGCTTTTGGTTCAAGCCCCACAAGGGGGCAGTCCATAATATTATTTTGCTCTGAGGGGACTGTCATTGTGACTTTTGATTAAGTAATTAAGGCTTTTATTGTGAGGTAGGTAGACAAGCAGTTTCACTGTACAATGGAATTGCAACTTAAAATAATTAATAGACAGAAAAAGCAGAAACTTTTTTAGACCAACAGAATAAAAATGCATAACAAAAAATCTGAATAACGCTATATGCATGTATACGAATACAGATAATGCAGTAGTAAATTATGTCCAAAAATATTTTGTGCAATTTACAATAATGTGTATGCATCCTCCTCCAAGTACACCAGTAAGAAATACAAATGTGCTCGGTCATCTATAAAAGCATCAGTTAAATTAGTAATTAGTACGACATTAGGCTATTGCTTAAGTGCCGGTTTTAGACATTGATTGATTGGTAATAGTCTTAATTGTGTTGAACCCAGTAAGGTCACACCAAAGAAATGAACCCTTTCATTTCCAACCAATCAAATCTTCCCCTATGGTACACACACACACACACACACACACACACACACATCCTTCACAGTACAGCTTTAACTGCGCATGACACGTACATAGAGGTGGCAGTGAGTCTAATGCATTCAGCAGTTATTCTGGATGCTTGTGTACGATATAAATTTGCTTGTGTTGTAATTTCCTTTTTTCTTTGCCTGACTAACGAGTCTCTAATGCCGATGAATGCAATGGTGTATAATGTATTTTGTACATATGATTCCATATCATAAGTGAAATGTGTGATATGTGTCATATACTCTCACTCCTACAGTGTCTGTAGTTCCACTGTGCTGTATCCAGGATTCTCACTGCCTGGCTTCCAGCCTTTGGCTAGTTCCAACCACCACTGACTGTGCGTGTCATATTATGTAAGGTCACAGCATAGAACCAAGCACAGTGACATTGGCTCCAACTAACACTAGCTCACGATCATTTTACGACCTGCCATTTTTAACATGTTTGTAAGTAAATACA
>JAZGTJ010005718.1:0-26730 GCA_036877575.1 Botia almorhae
GTTTTAATACTTCACTATTTGAATGACTTTTGATCTTTTGTCCTTGATTCTGAACTGGTGGCACCAATATTCTTTTAACATCTGTACTAATTTCTGTACTCAGAAATGTGTCAACACATTTATTTTCAGGTCTAATGTGTTTGTCACAATTTTTTTCCGTACACCTTTTGGAAATGGATGTTTTTTGTTTGTTTGTTTTGCCTGTTTCATACAAACGAACAAGTAATACGACTGTAAAAATGTAAATGCAGTTCAGAGACAAAGATTAAATCTTAAGATTTTATTGAGATAATACAACAGAACATAATCAGGGCCAAAACTGCAGTGTCTATTTTTACTAAGTGTAAACAGGCTAGTTTCACTAAATCAGTCCACCACTGCTTAGACCAGTTTCCCAACCATCGTGCTGTGGCACATAAGTGTGTCGTAAGAAATCATCAGGTGTGCCGTGGAAGATTATTCAATTTCACCTGACTTTCACCTGATCTTTTTGTTTGGTGGGGTGCCTTGTGATTTTTATCATGTAAAATATGTGCCATGGCTCAAAAAGGTTGGAAACACTGGTTTTGACTATTTACAGTTTGGTAAAACAGCACATTACTTCCGTTTTTACTTGCGAGCAGCATCTACATGTTATTTGTTGGTATTTGCACTGTATTGTTACTTTTCCTTATCTGCCCTCTTCTTCTGAATTTGACTCTCTCCGTCTGCCAGTTTTGTCCAACGCCTTACAACAATGTCCAGAGAGATAATACATTTCGGTTAATGGGCCACAGTTGGGCTATTATGGTTCCTGTACACATTTTAACTTTCTGTCTTTTCTAAATCTGCAGAATGTATTGGCATCTGACAAAAATTTTTGAAGACTTTGTAGTTTTGAAAAAAAAGAATTTATCAGTATAACCACGTGTGGCTGTCAAAACCTTTATAATAAAAAATAATATTTCTTTTTTAAGCTTTGTTCTTTATTTACCAAAAACTATTTAATTTACGGATGAATGTATGACTAATTATCCGATGGGAGGGAGTTTGTGGGCAGTCATTCGTAAAACACTGTTACGTCCTCAAAAATCCAATACATGAACATAAACATCACAAATACATAAAAAATATAGGTTAAAGCGTTACCAGGAATTATCTTATCTCATATTTTATTTGTTATGTTAATGCCAACGGGCCATTAAAACAACGTCAAGGGTTCAAGACACTAAAGTCCAACTACGTACGTTTCATTTTGTAAACTGACTCAGTAAAACCCAAAAGCATCAGAAAACAAGAGCATCAACAGCACGAGAATGAGTTAGTATTACATTAATAAAACGTTTGTTACTACGAATCACATGAATACAAATTTTAATCGACCGAGGGTTTGAGTTTTTTCAGGTGAACCCATTTGAGAAACGTAATGACTGATAAAACGGTTAAGCTGCACGACATTCGTTAATGTTTGACAAAAACAAGGCCAGTTCACCCAGAGGTGACAACCCCAATCAGCCCACCAAAAAACGCACATTCATCCCTGACAGATTGTTTTTTTGCATTGTTCGGTGTAACATGTTGGATACGCTGTACGGCCAGCGGTTGACGAGCGCACAGCTGATCGTGTTGGTCCTGATGCCCTGTTTACAAGATAAAGGGCCGCTGTGCAATCCGAAATCAGGCGCTAAAATAATAATATTTAACCAGTAGCAATAGAATTGTTAAAAATGATTTAATAAAAACGATTCAATGTGTAAAATGTACGAACATTTTATGACAGATCCGTTTAACATCCTAAACAGAGAAGGATGCCATTACTGTAGCGCCAGTGGTAAGAAAACAAACGCGTAAGGCGCTATAAGGAGGCAAAAACAAACCGTACGTTGCATCACTTATATTTCATGTACATTCACACTTGCCTGTTCTCCGAGGTCGATGGCTATGTTGGTTATAGCCAAAGGAACCAGGAATCGGATGAGAGGCCAGTAGTGCGTGAGCGATGGAAATTTCACCATGTTAGCCGGGAAGACGGCAGCGCTGCCAGCATCAGCTGCTCGGATCTAGAAGGATGCGAGGCCGGTCACAGCCCGTGGTGCTCTGAGTGTTTTCTAGCAGAAGTTCACCGAGATCAGGTCCATCCCTGCCCTCCTACACAACAACAGCATCATAAACAATGATCTCGTGCATGGGAAAATAGGAGGGTCGCCAGAAATTTCTGCGGACGGCTTCTCCATTGTTCACCCATCGGCGAGGAGAATAAATGCATATGACGCGCCGCGGCGATTAAGTGCGACGCAAGGATAATGTTATGTAACGCAGTCGCTCAGATAGCGATCGTGGCCGCGAAGCCTCGTCGCTGTCCTTGTCGCTAACCGATGGTCGCTCGGTTAACTGTACTTAAACCATCATCCTTCCTTAACAACACGTGGGAGACGGTCGGTAAAGGCCACTCCTCCTTTAAACGTCACTTGCTCCGTGCAGAAAGACATTTTCTTACACAAAACACTGACGAACGCACATCTATTCACCAATGAGACGATACTAATAAGAGAGTTTGCCAGTGAGGTCTGAGCCCAGCAAAAATGCAATAAATGACCGTATATGTCCTCCTATATTTTCCGCCATTTACTCATGTATTAAATGTTATATCAATAATGAACAATAATTAAATATGATAATTGGGAAAACAAACTGATTAACTGATTGATTAGTCTAAATTATAGTGACACTCAGCAACTGTTAAAATAAGTGAAACTTTAGTCCAGCAGGTGGCGCTGCACGGTACCGATCAATTAAAGGCAGAAATGCATGCGTGCTTGTAGATAGGCCCAGTGTCTTGTCTCACAAAAATATTTATTTAAATGTTCTTTTCATTTTTTACAAATACATATTCACAAGTTTTAGACGTTTAGAAAGTTATAACCTTCATTAAAAATGACTTTGATACTTTCTCAACTAAAAAATATGAACTGACAGTGTACGTGGCACCCAACCGAGGTTTCCTTATTTAGACAAAACACTCCTTTAGATATTGCGTACCATTACACCTGAGATGACAACAGCATTCCTATACTTCTGAGTCATATTATGACTTTATGACTTTACTGCTAATTTTATTATATTACTCAAATCACTCATTTACCTCGTAAACTAACGTTAAAACTAAAAAAAACCTTACAAAACAATTCTCCCTCCCACGCCAGCTGAAGGCTCAGTAAAACCTCATAAAACGGCACAGAAATAGTTTAGAAATGTATCATTTTATCCTTTGATTTAAAATGACAGAACATATGTTTAGAAAACAACTGTTTTTAGCATATAGGCAGCAGAATATTCATAATAAACCTTTAACACTAAAAACAAGAAACTTCTATGTGATTGCCATAGGCTTTTTAAGGATGAGTAGTTATGTATGCGTGTCCATCTGAAGGTTCACCTAGGCCTACCATGTTCATCAAATTTGGCAGACATTTTGGGCACAAGTGCATTGTAGTGTCTGTCATCCTCTGTAAGCAAGCACAGAGAAGGCCAGTCCTCCTTGTGCTCGTTTGGGTAGTACGTAACAAACTCCTCAGTGTCAGTCTTATACAGCCGATAGACTCTCATCGTCTGTTGTAGGGAATGACCCAAGAGGCACATCTCCACCTGGATAACATCAAAGAGGTTCCTTCAGTGAGAATAACATGCTTCAGTCATTCATTTGTACTCAATTGGCCTTCAATTCAATAAAGTTTAAGCTCAGATTAACATTAAAAGCAGTGTGCCAACCTGTTCCAGCCCACCACTGAAGCCTACGTGTCTAAGGTGGTTGCTGAGAAAGGATTTGGGGCATTTGGAAGAGTCACGAGCAAACAGAAGCCAGCAGAATTCAGGTACATCAGAACCCTTCACCATATCTGAATGCAGCTGAATGGCAGTTCTCAGCATGAAGAACTTCAGAGCTTCCAGAAGCTCATACTCCTCTTGATGACCTTTGAACATCTGCTGGCACAAGTGTTCCCTGTCCTGGAGCCTTTTACACTGAACAGCCTCCTGCCACTGGAGACAAGTATGCACTAGTTAGTATAGATCAAATGTGATTGGTTCGTTCTGAACACTGCCACATTCCTACTTATAAAAAGGCGTGTGCACTTACATGCAACTAGATTATTGTACATTAACTGTTTTCCCTTAAATGATTCCTGTTTTCCACTTTAATACACAGGCTGCAATTTCACGATAAAGGTGGCGCCGTTTCCAAAAGGATTCATCTTGGTTTCATTTTTTTGCATGACAAAAACCTGTTTATATCCAGTGTATATATGTAAACATGCATGCAGACACTAGAGGTACCCTTCTCTGCAGGAGCTTCACACAATCTTCCAGTTGCTCGACGTTGCCCTTCTTGCTCTCTAACGGAAACCGCCACTCCTTAATTAAATCCCCATCAGAATTCATTTGTTTTGGCCACTATGACACAAAATGTTAACAATACACCACATTATCCTGACTTATAATAACATTGTGTGTCCATACACCGAATATTTAAGTACTTAAAGGAGATGTCTGATGTCAACGCACAGAAAAGCCACATTACTTTAATGACATCAGCATTCTGCAACCAATCAGGAAACAGATCGGACTGTCTGAGAATCTGGAAGAGCGTGGCCCTCAAAGCACAGTAGTTATCACCTCTTACTATACATAGACGGAACTCAATGGCTATGTTTTCATACCCCTAAAAAATAAAGGCACATGCAAGTAATCTCATACGGTCCGCGAACACATCATGCTACATGTAAGAGAATGGAAGCAGGCTAACTTTGCGGATAAGACGACTTTTGGAGGTGTTGCCTTTCCACTCTCTGTCGCTGTAGGTCTGAAGGTCCTCAGGAGCTGACACACTGCTCTGGCTCTCCCCAACAGACACCTCTGACTCAGACAACAAAGCGGGACAAACATCCAGGAAAACATCTCTCCAACATTTGAATACAGACAGAACATGATGGAGTTCTGTTTTTCCATAAAACAGCACTACCTGATTTTGACTGGTACTTCTCCTGCAGTTCCTGTTCTAGCTCTTCTTCTCCTCTGTACAGGTCCAACTCACTGTGACATAATAAGACTTCATAAAGACCAGTTTAACTCACTACATACCAGTTCTGAAACAAATGTACACGTGACTGCTTTTTCCCTAGAAAGCATTAAAATTTACATTATGCATTTGGCAGATGCTTTTATCCAAAGTGACTTGCTTTATATACATATAATATTATTATACTATACATTATTTCTGAGTATGTGCAATCCCTGGGGTCGAACCCATGACCTCAGCATTGTTAACGCCATGCTCTAAGCACTGAGCTACAGGAAGGCCTAAGGTAGAAGCAGACTTACTGTTGCATTTGTTCTGCATGTCTTTATTAATGCTTCATAAACAGCAAGCATACCCCTTATCATCTTCAATAGCTGATGGTTGGCTGTCGACATGACTAGATCCGGCTTCCTTCCTATCACACGCATGCACAGCAAACTTAGAGCTTCTGTCAGGTCCAGAAACAGCATCCTTTTCAGCTGCCTGGTCCTTTAGGTCTTCTTTCTGACCTTGGGTGTCCAAAGTTGATCTATTAAAAGACAACAATTAGGTTTAACATGAAATAACGCACAAACAAAGGTATGTGCAGTATCGTTTTAATTTTAAAGTTAATATAAACAAATAAATATGGTTTTACAACTGTGTCATACCCGTGATGCGTTTTGGCTTTTTTGCATTGACTCTGGAGATCAGAATCACAACCAGACTTTACCTTTTTATTCATGGTTGTGATTTGGCCAGTTTGGCAATTTTGCACAGCCTTCGTACCTGACTTATGACGCATGTGCAGAGAGGTCCAGCCTGGCTGGCTGGTGTGAGGGGATAAAACTGAAAATAAAGGAATGAATATCGTTGGTAGAGCTTTGGTGTCACTTTAACGAGCAGAACTTTGGTGTCACTTTAACGAGCAGAACTTTGGTACATTACGTTAAATGATGCCAGAAGCGAACGACAAACAGACACACTTCCGCATTCTGTCACGTCCTACCATCAAGTTTACAGGCTATGTTTCAAATAGAATATGAAGCGAACTGTGAACGAGAGGATATACAAATACACTTATATACATTACCTGCTATTACTGGTCTCCTGAACACGTACTACAAAGTATAAGAACTGCCACCTAATACTTCCTGTGCTTTCTGAGGGATTATGGGAAATGTAGTTTTTCGGAGCGCTACCTTTTACCTTGTTTAAGCTTTCTAGTTGTGCAGAGTGACTTATTGATCCATGCCTTGTCCTATAAAGTACGCTTTCGCATCGCCAGATTAAAAGACAAACATTGACTGTAACATTAACTTATCTGAAGCCAACTTTGCGTTTTGTACCATTGTGCTTTCAACGGTCATCGTCCATTAAATTGTGTTATTTTCTCTGTATATCATTAAATTCTGCTTCTGCATGGCTTCGACCTCGCTAGAAATTTGTCAACAGAAAAAGAAAAAACCTTTGTTTACTAAAAATATTCGTTTGTGTTGTTCATGTTTGCTTAGTTAGCGATTGCTATATTATTAGTCTTTATTGTGTGTCAGGTGGTTGCATGTGTTTGAATTTTAAACTTTGAATTTGTCCAAACTAATTACAAACTGACTAACCAAAAACAGGCACTAATAGCATTTTACCCAACAATACACGCAACAGTCCAGCAGGACTCTGTAAGTTGTTTTCCATCCGCTAGATGGCAGCACTTACTTAATGCTTCATTGACCATGACACAATTTCTAAAAGTAGGATGATAAAACCTTGAAACGTTTATTTTGACATAACAACAGGGCGTATGTAATAAAAATGTCTGTCTAGCGTCTATACCTGTCAATTGTCTGTGCACGCTACGATAGGGGAGCATTAAAATCGGCAGGAGAGTAGAATTAAAGTATAACGATGCTGATCTGAAAATAAGGTAGAGGAGTAATACATGCAACTACGGTGTAGAAAACATACTGTACTTTTAAGCCTATTCCTGTCTCGTACTATTCCCCAGATACTCCTAAACACTAACTGATATGTATTATAGCATAATGTACAACTTCAAATCAGTGGTCAGTATAATGTTATTATCCTGCCCCTATGTTAGATGCTGAACCTAATTGGTATCCAGCATCATAGTGACAGATTGTGGCTGGTTAGCCGTGCTCTGTTGTGTGCACTGCGTCTTTAAATCCCGCTCCTCCCTCTCTGCTTTCCTCTGCTCTAGAGGTGCTGAAACGTCGCCCTTCTCGTTTCAGAGCGAGTAGCCATGGCTGAAATAAAGACGGGCATTTTTGCCAAAAACGTCCAAAAAAGGATCAGTCGGGCGCAAGAAAAGGTACGCACCTAAAATGTTCCGATTTGCTATCGCTGAAAACATTCTGATCGGTTAGCGGACGTTAGATAAGAGAGAAGTCAGCATTATGTCTTCGCGGAGCTGTCCGTCCGTGGAGGTGCCCTGGGTAGCGTAGGGGATTCAGGCGTACGATCTAACCCAAAATATTTTAATTCGGGTGAAAATAAATGTTATTTTGTTCTTTGGCGCGCTCGGAGTTTATATTTCGACTGCGTATCCTGTTCAACGTTATATAAAGAAGAATCTGCGTCAAGCAGCGTTTGGGCTTTGGTGCGTGCTGCCAGCCTGCAATCTTACCCAGCACTGCCATTAAAAGAGAGCAATACCTTACCATTCTAATAATTCTAATAGGCTACTGTGTGGTCTGAAAAGAGGCATTATTTGTCTCAACTTAAAATACGATAAAGCTCAGCAGGTTTTAACATGCCACGGATAAACTGACACGTATAGTATTGTCATACCGTTGCCACGCTATTCATCCCGTCGGAATATCATCTGTTTAATTCTACAGCGGCTGTCTTTGCATTTCAGACGATGCATTGCGTTATTTTCTAAAGATGTTGGTAGCAACTGTCATTTTCCTGCAAGGTCAGGAGAAGGGGAAGTGGGGATGCCCTCGTCTATGCGCTATGAATACTAGCAGAGGGAGATTTCCGAGTAGCCACGAGATAAATGAAGGCCCGCTTAATGTGCTCGTAAAAAGACATGCGACAATCTGCCTCTGTTTCGAACGAGATCTAATGAGAATAAGAGGCGCAGATCGCTGCCGATTGCCGTCAATAACTCCCGACGCTTCATTATTCACAGTCATGTTGACTGTGCTGTACACAGTCTTTTTTTTTAACAATTTCCAATTCATAACGAACTGACTTTGACATGGGTGTCATCTTGTTCACCGAAGCCGTCTGGTAAACAGAGAGCAGTAGTGGTTTTCCCAAGCCTAGCCAAGCTGCTTTAAGAGGATTGTTTTTCTTATAATACCCGCGGTTATCTTACTCACTCTGGGCAAACCGTAATGACACATTGAATGTAAAGATGCGCAAGAGATACGCGTTTCAGATCGTCATTTATGTGGGTTACATTTGGCCCACCTTGTGAGGGCGATTTTGTTATAATTATATTGTAAGGGCGATTTTGAGTAATACATTTTGTCTTTACATTACATGTTTTATGCTTAGTTGCTATGTTCAATGCTTATTTTTATTATAGTAAACATATACAGTATAGTCTATTTGATGGTGAACTTGCGAAGCCAGAAAATAATCAGATATTACGTCATGGAACCACACAATGTAGAAATGTGACTGCATACAATTTCTATCGGTGCAGCAAGATTCCCTTTAAAGGGTTAAGACCAGAACATTTAGGAGCAGGTATACAGTTTACTCCCTCTGGGAAAGATCCATGCCGGGGCAGATAACACAATAAGGAGTGTAAGAGATCTTTTAATCTGAGTTTCAGTGAGGACAAAATACCTCACAATGAACAGAGATCACTCATAATCCTGTTGCTTTCTGTCACATGAAGATTGTGGCCGTAATGCCATGACTTAACATTTATAAAAAAATGTTTTCAAAGCATAGCAGCTCAGCAGCATCACAGTATATTGAATTATATTGAAGTTAAATATGATCTCAAATATAGTATGTCAACGATTTTTGAAAGATCATGTTTCAACATGAAGCAAAGCGCTTCACTCACGTAAATGGATGAGTCAGAGAAGCGTGTCTGACTGTTGGATTTGAGGCATGAGCTGTGTTAATATTTTCATAGGCTGTCTGATTCTGTTGTGCAGGGTTTTCAGACTGGGCTTTGTGTCTTAGATGAGTCCAGTTAGCCTTTTGAAGACCAGCGTGTCAGAGACTCCACGCTGGTCTTCATAAGGCTAACTGGACTCATATGCATGCCCACAGGTGAGCAGACACTGGAATGGTTTTGGCCTCCAGGACTCCAGAATGACAAATGAAGCATTATGAAAATCCTTCCGATGACTTCAACATATTTGAATGCTTCCGAATTCACGCAATAGCTTTGTGTGAGGAAAACACTGTAATTTATGATACGCTGTCATTTTACCTTATGTGATCGTATAACCTAATATGGTCAGGTTGTTTCTGTTAATAATAATACAGAGTTGACTGAGGGCACACAAAGCGCACTCGAATGGAAGTTTGTTTTGTCTATGGAGGAACATACTACAGGTGTATCTGGGCCGATTGTAGAGGTATACTATGCACTATGTGTTTGTTTGCCAAAGAAAAACACCCATTGACTTTGTAATACACTATAAAGGCTTCTGTTCTGCCAGCCCACATCATGTACTTTTACTACTCATTATGTTCATTGTGGTGGCGTGTAGAACTTACGTATTGAAACGAAACGAATTGCATTTTTCATTCTTGTTCATTTACATTTATCTATTTGGCACAGTGGAAATCAAAAGGAGTTTTGAGTTTTCGTTTCATATAATCAGATGTAGCAGCTAACACCAGATGACAGCCGTTTATGTGTTAGTCATTGTGGGTAGGCAGCGAGATGGTCATGTGACACAAGTCCTCTTCTGGCAGAGAGACCTGACAGACAAGGAGGCCTAATTTATGCTCACTCCTCCTCCTCCTCCCCCGCTCCTGCTTTCTTTTTTGGTCCTGTCCAGAGGGAGCTCTTTCCTCTCGCTTATATGCAGACAGTGTTAAAAAATCTCCTCATTGGTATTGAGCCGTGGATCTCCTGAATCACTGACCATATTGTGTCATGCTTTAGGAATCACCTCTATACATCTATAGTGTTTATCTATAGGGAGCTATAGTGTATATCTATGGGCATCTATAGGGTTTATCTATAGGGATCTATGATGTATTAAGAAATATTATGTATGATACTTTATATGATTTGACAGTTTAAATCTTATGGTCATCAACACTTTAAAACAACAAAAATGTTGTTTTAGTGTACACAATACTCTTGGTTCTGATTGGTCGATTGCAGCAATGTGTTTAATGTATTATTTAAAGATGAATAAGTACGACTGAATCAGTGTTTTACAGCAGCACTATGCAGCATGTTTAACGTTTGCTTTGTCCTTTCAGGTCCTTCAGAAGTTGGGAAAGGCGGACGAGACGAAAGATGAACAGTTTGAGCAGTGTGTGCAGAACTTCAAGAGACAGGAGGTAAATAAACCTGATCTTCAGAGCGCTGCTGTTTTTGGATGGTTAATGGCTCTTTGGCCGGTTGCTAGGCTGGATTGATCTTCCCACCAGCAGCAAAGTGCCACGGTTTGCTTAACGATACATTGCTTTTAAATGAAAGGGGTCAATATTGGTAAAAAAAACACCCATACACACAATCTTTATCTTGTAAGCTTTCTATGTACAAATGGGATAAAGATCTTTTCCACATTTTGTCTTTTGTCTAAACAAGTCTTTGCTGTGTAATATATCTACACGGTGACACTAATTCAATGCTGTCTCCACAAAGATTCAATGCCACAATGCTATAGATACACGGTGTTCAGCATATTCTGTGGCTTTATGTAGTACACTCTTTAGTTACCACTGAGACAGACAAAAACTACATTTTACCTTTCAAAATTTCGCATTGCAACTGACGACACAGGAAACTAACAATTAGATAAAAAAGGTGGATGAAATAAACAGGATTTTGAGTGAAGTGGCTGTGAAGGACAAAAGTGAGAGAAAAAAGTGTACTTCTAACAGAAGTGTGTGTTTGCTGAGGAAAACAGCAGTTTAATCCACCCCCCAACCCAGCCACTTACTAATCCTGATTGGTCTGCTTTGTGTGCCAACACAGCAGTGCACCAGTGCTTCCAAAAAACTCCCCAATTCACCTCTCATGTCTCCTCACTAACACTTTCGCTCGTGTCTTGCTCTCTGTTAACTTCTCCTGCCCTGGTTTATGGCCTTTTAAGCTGCATCCATGTGACGCTGTACTTTGTGCTTCCTGTAGTCACCATGAATGCAGGATGGTGTACGATCAGAACGAATTGGTCCGGTATCAGATTTGCTGAGTCAGAGTCAGTCGTGGCACTACAGCTGGAGGATACCGGTTACTGCCAAAACTGAACCCACACAGCATATGAGGCCAATGTGACTGTTCACCACTTATAAAACACCCCACGGAAGCACATTTACAGCATGCGGGCGTTCTCAATTGCATCATCAATGCAACACGGCTCGTGAAATTCGACTAACCTTTACTGACGCTGGCTGTCGTGCCCGCACAGTACACTTCAGTGTTGTGCAAACCAAAATCGCATTAAATAATCATATCACGTTTCTCCAGTCACAAAAACTGGAGACACGGCTGTCTCCTAGTGGCCACAAGACACCATTAATTAAGATGTTTGCCAAAAACAACCTGTACGCGGTTTTAGCTTCTGTGTGTTTTAATGCACAGTTGTGTCTGTTGTATTTCTCCTGTGAAAAATTCATTGTATGCATAACGCTGACATATTTCTGACTGCCGCATGGAGAGGCACATTGTGTAATGGTATTAAGGAGAGCAAGATTGTCAGAATTGATTTCAGAGTTACTTATTTGGGCTTTTAAATCTCTCTGCTGCTCCTTGCCGTCTCCCAATACACTGACTGGCACACTGACTGCCTGCCCGCATTTTCAATGAGATGCGATGAACCACAGACCAGCGATTCTTTTCCGCTGCTTCTCGCTGTAGTTATGACATAAACAGTGACAACACTATATGAAGAGGTTTTTGTATTATGACTATACTGACAGTACAATATTATGACTATTCTGACAATGTCCTTCCATTAAATTATTCATTAAATTTCATAAAGTTATTCTTTCTGTCACATACTGGAAAGAAAACCGGGTGTTGATGGATATTTAATGAAAGTTAGTATGTTTAATTTAATAAATAAATAGTAAATGACAATGAATCTCATCTTTTGTATCTGATCCACAGTCCGAGGGTTCGAGGCTACAGAGGGAGATGAAGGCTTACATAGCAGCTGTGAAAGGTGAACTATGGCAGAACACACATACACACTCACACACACACACACACACACACGTGTGCATACACATGCTTGCTGACTCTGTTTTGTCACTGTTGCAGGGATGCAGCAGGCCTCCATGAACCTGACAGAATCGTTACATGAAGTATATGAGCCTGATTGGCATGGCAAGGATGATGTCATGACCATTGGAAAGGTACACGGTTACTATATAATGTCTGTTGATTAATACTATGATCTAAATGTGTTATTGAATGAGTTACTGTATACGTAGTGGTGACATGTTGAAGAAGGCCATGGGTAATGCTGAGTAACTGCATATGTAACAGGACGTCAGAGGAGCTGCTGAAAGATCAAGGCTGTGTGTTGAATTCTCTTTAATATGCTCAAAAAATGTTAAAAAACTGGGTGAGAACTAAATGCTAAGTAACCCATGTTAAGTGTTTCGTTTATTTAAAGACAGACAAATGGAGAATAATACCAACAACCCTACAACACTTGTCCCAAAAATAGAGCTTAAGAGATCTGCTGTTTCGAACAAGCAAGAGGGCCTGGCAGTGCTCTTAACACGTCAGCTGGGGATTTGAAATCTGTATCAGAGCCGAGACT
Source organism: Botia almorhae (assembly GCA_036877575.1). NCBI lineage: Eukaryota > Metazoa > Chordata > Actinopteri > Cypriniformes > Botiidae > Botia > Botia almorhae. Next base: position 12,979 of record JAZGTJ010005718.1, read on the forward strand.
AAAATAGTGTATCTTTGAAAGAAAAGAGGGTCAAATCACAGAGCCATTTTGGCTTTTTCATGCAGCCAATGCACCATTTCATAGACAACTTATACGACAGATTCAGAAGAGACTGTGTCTATTGTTTGCTTGGTACAAAGTGCTGTTTATGTGTACATTCTGTGACTTTTGAACAAATATTCAAGAAAAAAGGTTTAAGAACATGAGTTTTGGCATTTTTGCTGGGGGCGCATTAAAGCACATGTGTGTTTTATGCTATATAGTACAAGTAAACATTACTAAGAGAATTAACGGATGAACTCAAATGATATATATGCCATATAAGCGTACACAGCAAAAATGCTCTGAAGACTCTCTAAATATCTCTTTCCTGTAACAACTTTCCTTCCTTTTTCTGCTTCACTAAAACAGGTAAACCTGGTAGATGAGTTCATTTGTCATCTTATTAATTAACAAATGTAAGCATACAGCAGGAGAACCATCAACCATCTTAACATTGTTATAAATCTTGTACATCAAAATGTACAAATCCTGTATGACTCATAACAGCAGATAATGTTCTATATATATGCAGCATTTTATACTGATTGTAATGTCATTTAAATAAGTAAATTTAAAGGCTGATGTTTTCAGAGAAAGATCTGATCTTGCCATCTGTTTCTCTATCAGCACCATGTAGACATTATCGTTTGAGGGCAGGAGCTATTAATAGTTGAAAATGACATATGCCGTGTTTAGAATGAGAGTGAGGCTGTGACTCACAGCGCACGTATATTTTGTCACAAGTACTCTGTTTACACGCACCACTCTGAAGGGGAGCAAATAAACTCAGCTTCCTGTTGCTGATTCGCAGAGCTTAGTGTGTGAGTAAGAGTCTAATTATGTTTTAATTTTACTGATGCTGAATCATAAATCCAACGGCTAAACTCATCTGTTTATGTAGCAAAGGCTGCGGAATCAGGTTTATGCAAATGATCGATTCTCTCATTGGCTATTTTGCTATTTACCTTCCTGCAGTGATATGCAGTGCAGCTAAGTGTCTCGGGGTTGTCAGATGAACTCGGTTAATCTCATTGGTGCTGCTCTGTCTTCTCTGTAGAGCTGTGATGTATTGTGGGAGGATTTCCATGAGAAGCTTGTGGACTCTACGATCAACACGCTGGAAGCGTATTTGTCACAGTTTCCAGATCTCAAGGTGACTAAAACGCTACACTTCCAGTTCATGGAATTCCTATTTCGAAAGGGTGGATTGTTTTTATTGTCCTTCCCCTCAGTCGTTGTTTAATATGAGCGCCGTAAATATATGGCAGAAGGGTAACCATAGTAACCACAAGCGTTTCTCGTTCCCTCCAGGTGCGGGTGGCAAAGAGAAGCAGGAAGTTAATTGACTACGACAGCGCAAGGCACCATTTTGAGACCCTGCAGACTACTACAATAAGGAATGAGAAGAAAATAGCAAAAGTACACGATTCTTCTCAGCTTAAATGTGTTTGAATTGCATTTGTCTTGGAAATGTATCACGAATAGGGTACATACAGACTTTGTGAAGCCTGTAAAAAAGGTGCGCTGCCTGTGATTTGAGCTGTCGCTCTCATGTGCGTTTCTGTGTGTTTAGGCCGAAGAAGATTTGAAAAAGGCCCAGAGGGTGTTTGATGATCTCAACGTTGGCCTGCAGGATGAGCTGCCCACACTCTGGGACAGGTGAGATATATTTTATAGGGTGGGTCATTTTATTAAAGCTGCAGCCAGTAACTTTTGCCTCTCTATCGCCATCTCTGTTCAGAACATAAAAGTGCAGGTTACTATATGTACTTTACATATGTTGAAGTCAAATGAAGCCGACATTTCGGGGTCACGTAAGATCGTTTTGAACACTTATCTGTCATGTACTTGCTCAATAACTGTTTTTGCTGTTTTTTTTATTAAAAAAAGTTATGGTCTGCAGCATACAACAAACAGCAAATAACTGTTAACTTGGTTAAGTTCATAATCAAAACAAAAGAGCTGTTTTCTTGCTGGTTTATTGTCGTGTTTTTTAGATGTCTCGGTTTGACCTTTTCTTCACAGCATTATATTTTAAGACTAGATTAATAATTAGCTGTTTCACATTAGCTTGTTGTATCAGGCCCAGTATAATTATTGTGCTCTCAGAAGGGTGACAGAATAATTCACAGCCTGCTTCCCTAAATATACATGACCAATAATATTGATTTAATCGGAACAAAGGTCTCCCTGGAATGTACATTTACATCCCAGTATTGCTGTAGATTTATCCATTAGTAACACAGCATGGTGGCTGTGAAGACTCGTGCCATCACTGCTGTAGACAGAAGTGAGGTGAGGTGTTATATTTTAAGCACACTTTTAAGGGAACAAGAATATACAGCACTGAACCAGGCAGGGTTTATCATGGATGATATTCTGTGCTCGGACAGAACAGATGTCATAAAAGATGTCATAACTATGTGACTGGAGTTTACACAAGCAAGCAGTGCAGTGGGTCTGTATCTGCTGTTGTGCATTAAGATTGTTATGCTGTCTAGAATTAGTCAACAGTTTGTTCAAAGCACCAGTGTTTTGCTGTAGTAGCTGTACATGCGTTGATTTATGTGCAGAACAGTAAATATTTGTGCTAAGCAACAAGCACTGCATTACAGTAATATGTAATCTTAACTATTAATATTGTTTTGTTGTTGTATACAAGTTTGGCAGATGCTTTTATCTAAAGTGACTAACAGTGCAATTGGAAATACGTTTTTATCCGTGCATGTGTTCCCTGAGAATAGAACCCATGACCTTGGTGTTGCAGCATGCTGTACCAGCTGAGCTACAGGAACACTACTGTAATACAATAATGTGTATGTAGCATTGACTTGTGGGCATATGGTTTGTGGAATATGCTGCAGTGTGGAATGATGCAGAGTGGATCTGTATGCTGGATCTGTATGGAGCTGCAGTCTGGTTACATAATCTGTCCAATCGGCAGCTCTCTCTCTCTCTCTCTCCGCCAGGCCTTCCAGCCACATTCATTTCAAACAGACCCGCAAGGACAGATGGCTGAGATACACTTGTAACATTGGTTATCAAATAGTAATTTTACTTGAGTTCAGTGTGGGACATTATATATATATTATATATATATATAATAAGTATTGACTATGGCAGAACTTCGAAGGAAAGACCACCATAGACATCTAGGGGGACACCACCCCTCCCTCACCGCATATTCACATGTACACATTCAGATTAGGGCTCACATCGGTACTCTTGCTCCCTGCCAGCTCTTTGTGTAGATATGATTTCCTTCCCTCTTTGTTTTATAAGGATTAACATTAATACTGTGCTGCTGGATTATTTTTGAGATTCAGAGGTTAGTTTTAGTGCATAACATTCGCGTTTTGCATGGTGCTATTTTCTTATTGTTGGATATTCTGACTTCCAGAGTTGTCCTCGGAAGTTGTCCAGATTCCAAAACATTGCGTACTTGTTGGAAGCGAACGCCTAATTAATATTCGTCTCGCTCTCTCTTTGCAGCCGGGTGGGGTTCTATGTAAGCACCTTCAAGAACGTCTCCGGTCTGGAAGCCCGATTCCACAGGGAGATCTCTTTTGTAAGTCAGTTTAATTTCCAAAGCTCTGGAATCTCCAGAACATGATATTTCTCCTAAAGGCTGGATTACGCTAAATGACTTCTGAACGGATTTTTATATACTGCACATCTCATGCTTGCTGACTTTGTTGGTGGTCACAGAAAAAAACCGGACATCACACACAACCCGACTGTCACGAACAAACTCATGTGGAATCTTGTGGCCAGATTTGTTTGCTGTTTCCCTTGATGCTTTAATTTCATGAGCCCTTGTGCTTGAATTCCATTGGCTGGTCAGTGTGTAACTTAAGGTTTGAATTATGAAGCAACATTTGCTCAAAAAATCAAATCAGCTCAAAATAATAAACATGTTTGACGTCCTCCGACTAGACGGAATTACCTGTGAAATACATCCACTGGCCCAACCATAACTGTCACGGTGCACCAAGCACAAAGAAACTCTTTGAAACGTTTTTTTAAATTCTGGTTTCTAGTCACATAGTGAGTAACCTGTGATTGATGGCCTGCTGCATGAGAGTTTTAAAGCCGTCACAAACTGCTGTATTTTTATGGCTGATTATCATAAGATTCGTTTGATTACGAGCTTTTGTTTCTGATCCGGCACTCAGAGCAAATAAAAACCTGTGGCTCTCATGCATCTAAATCTTATTTTCCAGTCCGTCTGCTCAGTTCTGCCGCAGCGATTTCTCTTTGTATTTGTATGCCTTTCCTTGAATTGCAGAAGAGACATTGAGAGATATTTATGGCGCTGCTCAGCTCCTTACCAATTCACTGCATCTGCTGAGAGGGAAACTTTTCAAAAAACACGGTCTGCCCTTTATTAATCGATAATAACTCTTATGATATTTCTCAGTCTTTGGATTTGTGTGTGGAATGAGTATTGATCGGCATACTGCTCGATAAGAAGTTAGGAGCTGCTCAGTCATTTATTCTGGTTATTTATGGATTTACTGAGATTGTTTCGGAACGCTGGTTTTCCGGCAATTTCAAATTTTATGTTGCCAGTTATTATAACTTACATTCTGTATTTTAACTACAGTGTGTTGATGTTCAGTACAAGTTTGAAAAAATGAAAATCGAAACATTTTATAAAAATATATATAAATATATACATATAAATAATAACAGTAATAGCACATTTCAATTGCTTAATGCATAATTAGTGTAACATGGCTACCAAGGCAAGTCATTGCTATGCTAAAGTTCTTCCCATAGGTATTTGTTTCTAACTTTCTGTCTCTTTTGCGTCCAGCTCTGTCACAAGCTGTATGAAGTGATGAATAAGCTTGCTGAGCAACACTCTGACAAGATGTTCACGATTCAGGGAGCACCCAGGTAAACCAATAAGTCTAATAATGAAATATTGGGCAACCATATCTGAACCTTGATGTTGTAGCAATTTTTATTTCCTACCTTGAGATAAACAGAGAACACAGCATCAAAGAAACATGCCATAATTGTGATTTTATACACTTTTAATTCTGTTAGCGCAAGATCAAACATTCATATGCTTTGGCTCTGTTTGTTTATTATCTGGTTACAGAGTGAAACGGTAAGTGGAATAGTATAGACCAGTGTTCCTCAACCGGGGGTTGGGACCCACTAGGGGCCCTCAACAAACTTCCAAGGGGGCCTCAGGTTGATTAAAATAAGACCTTTGAGGTCAGAAAGGTTGAGATCTACTGGCATAGACTATCACCTGTAGATTAAGCACACTGAAGTTTTACTTCAAAGAGTTCTTGGGGCAGGAACCCAGTTCTTAATGATCCTATACACTTAGACAAATGTGATTTGTAGTGCAGAGGACTTACCTGTAGTTTAGCAGCACAGTGCCTGAGGTAAATAATGATTGTTTTTAGTTTTTGTAGTTTTTAGTGGTACAGTTTGTAGATCTGACAGGTGTCAGTAACTTGGAACTTACAAAACATTCTGCAAAAAAACTGCTTTTTGTGTAAAACTTTACAAATATCCAGCACTATCAGAACGGGCTCTGATCTTGCAAAGACGACATATTTAAAATAAAACATACCTTGAGAACATTCCAGAATGTATGTTGTGGTGATGAGACGTTTTGATGTTGACAGTGACTCAGGACCACTGAGATTAGCCAGGACCCCCAGCCCTCCTGAAGATGAGAGCCCAGACAGCAGCCCGGCTGCCAGCCCCAACCACACACTGAGGCCCACCTCCCCCGGCCCACCTCGACCCAAATCACCTTCACAAGTAGGGCCTGAAACACATCAGATATTTGTAAGAATTGTCCGCGCGCTACACCTAAACACCAGAACGACCCCTCTCTGTGCAACCATCGCACGATGTCTGCATGCTGCTTTTATATGCAGTGAACTAGACCAGTGCTGACAGTAGCCTATGAAGACACATAGCCACATGTTGCATGTTCATTATCATTTTTTTATGTTTGTAGGTTATTAGTGATGCAGTGGTACACTGAAAGATGTACAACCAGACAACTTGACCAGTAGATGGTTTGCACACATCAATTATTGTATCCGTAGCAGCCAAAATGCTCACCTATGCTTACTGTATTTGTGAAATACAGTAAGCATTGTATTGTAATTCTTGTAATGCTCTTCCATGAATTAGTAATTAATGTTGTACATGTATTAGTGATTAATGTTGTTCTGTTTTGACGCGCCATCAGCTCAAGATGGGACCTCCGAAACCTCCTCCTCCAAAAGTTACTCCAACCAGAGAAATGCAGCAGGAGCAGATAATTGACCTGTTCGATGGAGGCTTTCCTGAGATCAGTGTTACCTCACCACAGGTGAATGTACATTGATTTTTGTTTACAGTAAACTGAAATTTTACTGTACAGATAAAGTACAGTAAAATTACAGTAAAAAAAAGAGTTAACCATAAATGTCCTTGCACAATATCTTGCCTTTAAATGCTTACATATACTGTATATATATAAATATATATATATAAATATATATTAAAATAAAATAAAAAATTAAATGTGTTAACGTATTGTACATATATATATATATATGAATACATATGTACATATAGATATGTACAATACGTCAACACATGTAATTTTTATATTTTATTTATATAGCGCTTGTTACAATGTTGCATTGCTACAAAGCAGCTTTACATATAAAAAGAATAATAATAAAACACAGAACAAATGTCAGACATGTTAACGGTATTATTGCAAATAGTATGTGTGAGATGTAGACTAATCTGAAGACTAATTAGGTATGCTAGGTTTATAGTTATGAATAAAGGGTTGACTGAACCGATAAAGCCACAAAATCATGAAGCAAGATATGCGTTCTAGCTTACATTCAATAACGATGCACTTAACACTTTACTTTAATTAAAGTACTTAGTAGTAAGTGTGTTTTGCTTGTCATTTTAGCCAAATGAGAAACCTGGAGAATCGCTTCTGGATTTGGACTTTGATCCATTTAAACCTGAGGCCAACACACCTATCGGGCAGACCCAATCCCCCTCTCAGGTCCCTCTCAGCATACTCTGCTATGCTTTATTGTATCACCATCACGCATGTAATCAAAAATGTACAGACAATCCAATTGAACTTCAGTTCGTATCTTTATCATTTCTTATTGTTATTGATCGTGCAATATGAATCAATCGTTTAACAACATAGAGAAATTAACTCCTTTTTTCCACAGTCACTGCCTTGGGATCTTTGGACGGTGAGTTCTCATATATTTTACGTCCTCTAAAGTGTTCCCAGAATAAAAAGAAATAATTTCATAATTTGCATGTCATATGTCTGATCTATGGGTGCTGATGTGAGCGAGAGAAAACCCAGTGCTGCTTGTAAAATGGTGACAGGATTTTTCTTGCACTGTTGCCGAATGAAAGCTAGATTCGTAGCCTGTTAAAACAATACATATGCACAGATGTGAAATGAGATGGAACAAGCATGAATTTGACATCAAATATCTCTGTTCATTCCTAGGCAAATGCGGAGCCTGCGCAGCCGGTAGGTGTCTGGGTAAAAAGCTGTTCTAAATGTAATTAAAGTTCAGGGCAAAATTAGCCACCAGCTTTTAGGGCTTTTGCTATAAAGCATTTAATCTCTCCTCCAAATCGGTCACTTAATCAGAAATGTTCCAGGTTTTTTTTCAGTTACACGAAATGAACTCTAAAATTAACTCGTCAGTTCCATTCCTGTAGTGTGACATTGTTTCCCAGTCTAAATATATGTACTGTAGTTCTTTTACTCTAGGCAAAATATTCCAAATTGCTTGTTGCTAATCCAAAATGTTAGTCCAAAATGCTAGTTTAGTCTATTTTTGTCTGTGAACAGACTTGGGGAGTTTAGACACTAATCTACCTGTCTTTTCTGATTAGGCTGCAGATGCTGGCTTTACTGCAAATTGGGCAGCTGACTTTGGCTCTTCTGAGGAATCTGGTAATGTTCAGCCTGCAGTGGATGGGCAGGGCTGGCCCCCTGCTGAGGGCTGGCCTACAGCAGAAGCACCACAGCCTCAGGAAGAGGCAGCCGTAGCTGAGGTTAGAGCATGGGATTCGGAAAACAATCCTGAGCCAAACCCAGACCATGATTCTTGTGCTGTAGGGGGTGGCGAGGCCAAGCAGCATCCAGGACAGGGGCAGCAGGGGGTAGATGAAGGGCAATTAGACTGGGTCGGCAGTCCAGTGGAGTGGGCAGAAGAAAAGCCAATTTGTGGGTCAGAGGAGAAAAGGGCAGAGAAGGCAGGGCAATCCATGCCTGGAATCATATTTACCAATGAGTTTGGTCAGGAGATTCCAAATGCTATAGAGGGAGGTGAACAGGAGCTGCACCAAGGTCAGGATGGGGGGGACGGTTGCACATGGAGCCTATCTAGCCAGGTTGATCTAGATGGATCAGGGTCAGAGTATGAGACTGCTGAGGAATGGGGAGATGCCCGAGGACCGAATGGGGGGTGGGTCAGTGCTGATGATGAGCTTGAATCTGCAGGCATTGAGAATTCAGTTGCAGCATCAGAACAAGGCAAACCAGTGACCCAGGAGGGATTCGTAGACTGGAGCATGGCTGACATTGCCACCAAGCAGATTTCCCCTGATGACTCTGGGTTTGGGGGTGATGCATTTGCCACTAGTTGGAATCAGCCTGTAGAGGTGACAAAGCCAGTAGCACATATCTCAGAGCTTGAGCAGAACACTTCCAATGAGCCAGACTCTGTCCAAAACATAGATGATGTTGTGGAGCATAAAGGAGTAAATACATCTCATGGTGTTCTTGAATCAACTGAGGGTTCAGATCCATTTAACACAGAAAGAAACGACCCGTTCTGTACAGGGAACGATCCTTTTGCCACAACAGGGGATGACCCATTTGGTACTGGTCATGATCCATTCGCCAGCTTAGACAAAGATCCGTTTGAAGAATCTGTGATGCATTCATTTAAGACTTCTGAGCAAGAACCCAGAGGCTTTTGTGAGAGCGATTCGTTTGCTACCACAGCCAGTGGAGTTCTTGCCACTCAAGAGACAGACCGTGAGAAAAGTGGGTTTGATTCCGGTCCGTTTGCAGAGACCCAAGCAGGAGGTACCGGAGGGTGGGCTGCAGATCCCTTTGCCTCGGAATTCCCATCAGACCCTTTTGCTGCTGAAAGCAATCAGGATCTATTTGCTAACAATAACACACCTGAACCTTTTGCCAACAACAGCAGTGGGGATCCATTTACAAGTGTAAACAATCAGGGATGGGCAGGTTCTTGGGATATCACAGAGACAAGTGCGTTAAGTGGAGAAGGGAAGGACTCTGATGTCTTTGATAGCAAAAGCGGACATGACAATGGGTGGACAGCTTTTCCTCCACCAGCTGCTGACTCTGAGAGCTCCAGTAAGGGCTCCTGGCAAGAGGTTAGCGATAACAGTGGATTCTTTTCCTCTGATGGCCAAGGAACCTTTACAATAGGCTGGCCTGGTGAGGTCGGTAAGCCTCAAAACCACTTTGCCTCCTTCCATGGGCAAAATGAAGGCTCCATTGCAGAGGGCCAAGTTGGTCAAAAAGAACCTGAAAACTCAGACCTGTCTGAAGATGAAGTTGCGAACCGGAGATACGGAAAGTTATATCAAGAAATAGATACCGAGCTGCAAGAGGTACCTGACTTCCTGCCTCACTGCCTAGCCCAGTGTAGAGTAGACTATAGCGAGAAAACTCCCCACCTTTCTTGCCCACAGATGAAGTCCCACTAAGAAAACCTTTGGATCCAGGAACCCCATCCAGAGTCAACAGCCCCAAGCCCTTTTCTCCTCTCTCTCCTTTGCTTGCTTTGACTTTTAGTGATTTTAGTGATTTTAGTGTCTCAGGCCTGTGCAATTAACAAATTGTTTTAGGGTTGACATGCTAATTGTTTACTTAATTTGGTTTAGGTGTCAAACAAGTCTTTTAATGGATTTTCTAAGGTAACTTGGACATTATGAAAGCTTCATTTAACATTTCAGTAGAGATTAATTAACTAGAGAGCTGTAGCTAGCTAGATTGGCTAAAATGGTTGTGTTAGCATGATAGTATTGCATATTGTAGTATCGTTAGTTGCTAAAATAATCTAAATTCTCGCTTTTGATTTTCTCGAAACTGTTTTGCAATAATATATTGGAGATAATTCATCTTAGAATTAAATGTTAAACCTCACATTATGTTAATGTTTAGACAGCTGGTCCATTTTAAGATATATCCGTATTTCCAAATTATTCCTAATGATATCAACATACAATGAGTCACAATGAAAATTGAGCAAATGATGAAACTAATTGTATAGCAAACATAAAAAAACCTTAAACTTTAAAGTTTAAAACTGGCCCTAATTTACGATCCCTACTAATTCGTGCTCCCTGATCTGATCAAAATTTCTAGTGTTTCTGATCAGATGACAAACAAGTATGTTTGATTCACTGACCTTCTGTTCTTTATTCTCTCTGTTCTTGTGTAGGCGGATGCAACAGCCCCGACATTTTCAACCGACTTTGATAAGATCGTGAGTTGACAATCTTTTGATAGTATGGACGATTATGACAGTTCTGCTTTATACCATCCCTGAAGTAACACAACTGCTCTTTATATTTGTTGGGTGTCATTTTAAAAATGAACCATAAATATTTCCCTGTAATATTGTTTGTTAATTTGTATTGTTTGTTTCTTATTATTCTTTTTTGTTATACTCATTTTTTATTTATGCAAAGAAAAATGCAATGTGTACATTTTTTATCATTTTGTTGGTGTGCCGTTATGATGCATCCAGTTTTGTTGAATTTGTTATAAATATGCGTCTTTGCACGTTGAACTTTAGTGTTGGTCCTCAGTGAAAGAGGCCATTGGCAGTCTTTCTTATTTTCTTCTTGTGTACGAAGTCTGAGGCTCAGGCCCCAGAGGCTGATGTAGCTGGAGAAGGTGAAGCACCTCCAGCCTCAGTACCTGAGGCCCCTGAGGGCCCCATCACCACCCCCCCTACAGACACCCAACCAGCGGAGATCTCTGCTTCAAGCCCTCCTGCAGAAACAGCTGCTGTGAGTGACAGTAAAACATCAAACATCATCAGAAACGCCGTCATCACTGTCAGCATCAACAGTGTTCTCTGCGTTTTTGTTATATCCATCAATGGTTTAAAATGTATTGTCATCATCATTTTCACCACAACATCATTACCGGCATTGTCATTATCATCACGGTTATCATCCTGCATCTTTATTATTATTATTGTCACTACCGTTTTCATTAAAGCTGTAGTGATTGCTGATATTCTGTTTATTGTGTTGTTAACAAAGAGCCCTGTGGAGTCTCCAGTGTCTGCCGAAACTGAGGCAGCTGAGCAGGCTGAGGTATGTGCCTTAAACACCTGATAACAGATCTGTTTATATTTTTCACTAAAGGAAAGAAACTGGTTGGATTGTCGGTTTTTGTGAAGTGTTTTCAATCATTTGGTTGGCTTGATATAACATTGAATTGTATGCCAGTGCAAGTTTTGCTTGTGATATTGTTTTTTTTCAGTAAGAGTATATTTTAATGAACCACATTTATTTATTAAAAAAATCTTTTTTTTGGTATTCTGTTCTTTACGTTTATAGAAATTGCTGTTCTTGTTTTGTTTTGTTTCTGTTTCATTTCTAACACTCACAGTAACAATGATCATTTTCGTATTCTTATTATTTTCGAAAAGGAAATTTCCACAGCGAAAATGTGTTAATCTAAACGTAATATTGTTTTGTATTTTGCTTTGGCTAAAATAGAGTGCTTGGAATTTTACACACAGTTTCGTCAGACTTCTTTGTTAGATTATTTAAGCAATTTCAGTATTAATCTTTTCACAATTATCATTATTTACATACCCTAGCTTTCTCAAACATTCTGAGTCTAAGAATTGTATTGTTGATAAAAAAAGTTTCAACCATCATTCTGTAGCTCCCAACTGAAGACGTACAAAAGGAGCAACCTGACCAGGAAGCCCCGGTAATTACAACTTATGCCATTTAATTGGCATATTACAAGCTCAAGTCATATGCAGCACTGCCACATATGAGCTTGGTTTCCTGTCTAACAATATTACCGTTGTTCTATGTAGTATGATAAAACCAGCCCCTTCATTTATAGCAACTAAAAAATGATCATTTACTCTCTGTGATCAGAGAACAAGTTGTGCTACATGGAAGTGTGACAGAAATTGGAGATGTTGTCAATGTGTTTTATTTGTATGTAGGCGTCCCCTCCAGTTCAAGTAACAGAGGAGTCCCCTGCAGAGACAGCTTTGGTAATTACCTTCAGTTTCAAGTCCCACCTTGTATCTTACTGTAACATATTAGACACAGCCGAATTTGTGAGCATTAGTGAGCAGTGACTTATATACAGATATGTGGTAAAAAGATACCACAAAAAATAAAGGGAAGCTATATACTCACAGGACCAGAGCCAGATTTGTTTGGCTCATCCGTGAACAGTTATTAATTTGAATGATGAAATGTTTGACGTTGATAACCATGTTTCTTTGTGTGTAGGGCACTGCAGAGGATAAAGAGTCTCCCATTGAAGAGACTCCGGTAACTAAGTCTAATTGATAAACAGTCTTTTGTTGTTGTCATGGTAATAACATGACTAATTAAGAGTTCATACTGAGAAAACACTGTTGAGATTTTATGTTGTACCTTTTGTTTGGTTTAGTCTCACCATGAAGCCGTGTCTAAATGCGTTTACTGTAAAATAAATATCAAACATTCAGTCACAAATTTCAGCTAATTAGGTGCTTTACCATTTCACCTTTTTACATTTTTATGGTGTGCTATAAAATACCAAAGATATCAGATTTTATATCGATTTTAAGTCTTTTATTAAATCCTCACTGGGCTTCATATGAAACAGAACTTGGTCTGATCACCAAACTGAAGAAGTGGAACAGAATGGTGGTCACATCAGTTTTTTGTATGTGTGTATGTGTAATTTGAAGTTGTATAAGGTACAATCGTCAGCTGCAACATCTGGCAGCGCTAAAAACAAACACCATCCAGCAACAGCAATTCTCCAAACACGAAGCTTTGTTTTTAGAGTCAGAGAACATTAGCATGCTAAAGCTGCCGCTGTTTCAGCTTGTTCAGATTGTACCTATAAGTTTCCTTTTCATTTCATTTTTCTTCCCTGGTTTGTTTTGTTGCTAAAGTTTTGAACCACATAAGGCCGCACACTAATACAGATAACACAGAGATGATGTTATAACCCCTCATTTCTCCTGATTACTGAACATTTTTAAATAGTGAGCTAATAACTGTTATTACCCCTTTTACCCAATAATGATCATTTTCGGTTTCCATGGCGACTCCATCGTCACCATAATGGGTGGTAATTTCACACTCTCGTATGTTCAGGAAGTGACTAAGCAAATGTCATTGAAAAATGAGGGAAAATGTTCATGTGGCAGTTAAAACTATGTATCTATTCAGCATAGTTTTAAATGCTCCGAGGGTTTTGTGATGTAAGGGTGCATTTGCTGACATTTAACAAAATTTGTTTTTTGTTCTTGAGCTGAATGAATTCAGAGGTTTTTTTGGCAATTATGTGTATTGAGTATACGAGTTCAATAACCGAACTTCTTCAATTATGTCTGTCTTAGTAACAACACAGACTGTAGATACATAGTTTCATATATT